>CAUYRT010047970.1:0-22772 GCA_963574885.1 Lepilemur ruficaudatus
CCAGGACAGCCCCACAAGAAAACAAGTCGAGGAGAGAACTGGCCCTCACCATCTCATGTGGCCAGTGAACAGAACGGGCTCCCTAGTTCCCGACACTTCTCAATTGTCCTGTTGCTGGGCAAATTCTGAATCACACTAAATGTTTATCTGCCCTCCTCCCCCATCCTATTCATCCTCAATCAGCTTCTCTTAGCCTTGCTTGCCTCACATGTAAAAATTCAAAAAGAGACACCACTTAGAAGTCAAATAGAAATTGGATTAGACAATAGATGTAAAATAATATCTAGCCCAGTAGCTGAAGCCTAATAGCCCCTTAATGAATGCTAGTTCTTGCCCTGTTCCTTAACTATTTACATTTTATGTGTTTATTTTATATATTATTAGGAACATACCGTAACATTACATTGGGTGAATATAAAAAGAAAAAATCACCAGTAATTCCATCACCTTCACACAGCTATTTCCTGTATATATTCCTTGATTACAACGGTATATATTTTTAGGGCACTGAAGTCAAGAGGGTGCATATAATTTTACACCATTAAGCTCCTATGTTGCTATCATCTCTATAATTAAAATTTTCCTGACTTCATAATATTTCATCAAGGGAATGTAGTATGGTTTAATTAATCATCCTTCTATCATTGAGTAGTTAAATTGGTTCAAATGTTTTCCTATTATGGAATGAGGTTGTAATAAACTATTTTGTGTTTATTACTTTTTTCCCTTATTTGGGGTTATTTCCTTCTGACTTATTCCCAGACATGGAATCTCTGTGTCTTAAACTGTAAATATTTTTAGAGCTCCTGGTGCATTCAGCCGATTTGCCTCCCAGAGCAGCTCCAGCAGTGTTCACTGCCACCAGGAGTGACTGAGTGGGAACAGTGGCATTTTTAAAAGGACATTTGTAATTCTCCAGTGCTCCCTGCTTGTTTATCTATAGAATTTAAAACCAGGAGTGGCCCACTCCCTTGGGCTGCTTGCCCTGAAGGGAAGGCAGTGAGCATATAGCTTTATTTTCATGTGGTCTTTTCTGTAAAATAATTACTCTCCAGAGACACTAAGCTCTTGCCTCTCTTTATTGCTAAAGCCTCTTTTTCCGTGCCAGTCCTGAATTCTCATCATACCCAGGCACCGGCTCTCTAGTCAATCACATAAACAGAACAGACGTTATGTTGGGCGTTATAGCAACAGTACTGATGCTCTGGTTACTCATAACACAGGCCCACTTTTGCTGGGCTGAAGTCCAGAGGAAGAGAGACATTGGAGGGAGCAGATGGACAAGGCCACCTCCCTTGATGACACCTTTGGGGTAACCCCAGAATCCAGGAACAGGTTCTTAACTTTGCAGGTCCCAAAAGTCAGTTTTGCCTGATCTGCAGCCCTAGGGGAAGGCCATAGCAAAGGTGGATTTGCTCAAACCAAATCCAGGCAAAGTGGTGACTTTTTGTTAATGACTAGAGCATGCAGATAATGTACCAATTTGAGCAACTGTGTTCCAAAAAGAATCTGAGCAGGGGGAAGCAGTTCATAGCTGGGTCAGCCAATCTGAAGAAAGGGAGATAAATCACTCCCCATCTGGTAACCGGGTAAGATGAAGAAACAAGGGCGCTAAAGACAGAGGAGTAGAAACATGAGTAGGTGGGGAAAGGAGGGGAAAGTGAGGAGTCTGCATGAGGGGGGTGGAACGCTGAGGTGGTGTGGACACCGCTCCTGAGGGTACACGGACACGGTGGGACTGGAATGTCAGGGAGAAGGACGTTCAGGCTGGAGACGTAGAGGGAATTTGTAGCAGCAGCAGCCTCCCCCAGGACCCAGGCAGCATCACCCTCTGGCAGGTTGTCAGAGACGGGTGCAGATGTGCAGGGTTTGGACTGGGGTCCCACTGAGATTCAAACCAGGGATCCAGTCTGAAACCTTAGGGGAACATGGAGGCCAAAGAGCTCCAGCTGCAGCTAGTATGAGTGGGGTGGTGCAGGGGCAGGATGTGAAGCTGGAGAAGTGTGACCCCTTCTAGAACCATCACACCCCCAACACAGGGCAGTGGCCCCAAGCCTGCGTGCTTATGTGAAAACAAGGGGAGTCTGACCACAGTGTTTTAGTAATCTGTTGTTCCAGAAGAGCTCTGGAATATCCATAAACACAGCCATCCTTTGGTTGCCTGGGCCTGGCCTTGAACTTAGAGGCAGAGGTCCAAGCAGGCAGCGTCTGAGAGTGTCAAAAGAGGAGCACCACACTCAGTGGCCCGAGGGGGCAGCACTCTCCTTGGGACCCAGGTTGAGCACAGAGGTGCGAGCCTCACTGACCAGCACACAGAACGATCCACTCCGGCCTTAGACAGACACCTCCTACAGCCCCCTGGCAGGCCCAGAACCTCCTTGGTTGGTTCTGTGGTCCTTACGTGTCCACCAGGGTCCTCAGTTGTGTAGTTATAAGCAGAAGATTTGTGAGGAATTTCCCAGAGACAAGTTGCTTCTCTGTCTCTTTCTAGGATAGAGCATCTGCCTGTTGGTTCAGCCTGCCTGAAACTCAGCAGATGGCTCACAGTTCCCAGCTGGTGAGCACTCCAGTGGGAATTGGGCAGAGAAAGCTAATCAACTGGGAAGAAGCGGTTGGTGTTTAAGTAGGATAATTTGCTCTGAAGCACCCAAGTCACCCATAATGCAATCATTCCCCTCCTCGTGGTGAAAGTCAAAACAACAGAGATTTTCTCAGCTATTCGCAGTCCTCAGGGGCTTCTTTCTGAAATGGGAGGCATTCAGCATGGCTGTTTGTAAGGCGGGTCTTCTTTATTTTAGGAAATTCTGAGGCTGTGGTGAGGGCATATCTGTCCACTGAAGGCTTTATTCATTAGACATCTCCACTACATCCCAGATGCTGTGATAGTATATCAGTTCAAGTGCATTTGGCTAAAAGTAACAAAATCCCTGGCTAACGGTGGCTTAAATTATGAAGACATTTAATTATTTCACAGAACCAGAAGTCTGGACATAGGCAGTGCCAAGGTTGCTGCAGCTGCTCAACCACGGTGGCAGGAACATAGGATCTCCCCATGTCTCCCCTCTGCTACCCATGGTGAGTCAGCCATGTCTCCATTCATGGGTTCCAGGTGGCTTCCACAGCCCCAAGCATCAAACATTACGTATGACAACCTCCTAAGGACGGAGGAAAGGATTAGAGGCAAAGGAAATTTTCACTCCCTTTTCACTAAGGGAGTAGATCTTTCCAGAAGACCAGGACTATATCACATCACCATCTGTACATCAGTGCCTGGCACAGGAGAACAGGAGTACCTCGCTGGCTTAGACAGTTGTGGGTGATCCCTTAGAGATGGGCACAGTAGCCTAGGAACAGAACTGAGCTTCAATCATGAAGGAAGAGGTAGACATGGCTGGTGGGAAGCTACCCCCACTGTTTGCCACAGCTTGGAACGAGACACAGAGTCATGAACAAGATAGACTCTCTGTCCTCACAGAGCTTGCAGTTCGGTGAAGGAGACAGGCAAAAAACAATCATCAGATATATGATCTCAAACTGCACTGATCACTATGAATGAAAAACTGGGTTATTTATGAGACAAAACTTCACTGAGATTAGAAGGTAAAGTAACCTCCATCGCCCACTACATCCATCTTTCGTTGTGTGGCAGCAGAGGGGGTTCTCAAGCCACCTGCTTCACACCAAGTCCTCCAGTTTGAATCTGGTGCAGCAGGCAGAACAATGCCCCTCCTCACAAGATGTCCATGCCCTAGTGCCTAAAACCTGTGAAATGTTACCTTACATTGCAAAAGGGACTCTGCAGATGTGATGAAGTTAAGGATGTTGAGATGGGGAGATTATTCTGCATTGTCCAGGTGGGCGCAATGTAATCACAAGGGTCCTTATAAGAGGAAGGCAAAAGGGTCAAAGGGAGAGGAGATGTTATTATATGATAGAAGCAGAGGTCAGAGTGATGTAGCTCTAAGCCAAGGAATGTGGGCAGTGTCTAGAAGCTGGAAAAGGCCAGCAAGAGATTCTCCCCTAGGGCTTCCAGAAGGAACGTAGTTATGCTGACACTTTGATTTTAGCCCGGCAAGACACATTTCAGACTTCTGATCTGCAGAATTATAAGATAATAAATCGGTATTGTTTTAAGCTAGTGAGCCTGTGGTAATTTGTTACAGCAACAGTTGGAAACGGGGTTACACCCAGTAAGCTCCAGTTCAAAGTCTTTACATGCATGTGCACCTGTACGTACCTGCAGACAAAGGCCAGAGGGGGCATGTCACCTGGGAACTTGGGGGAGGGAGGAATGTCAATCATTTTGAACAACTTCAAAGGTAGGTGACATTAAATGAATTGCTGCAATACTTTTATGCATCCTTGCTCTTCCTCCCTCTAAAGAGACATAAAGGGAGGCTTAATGCTTTCCGAGTACTCTCTAAAATATGACCTGAGGAGTCGGTTATATTGGGGTTCTCTCTAAGCTGAACTTCCCACATGCTCATCATCAGCTATACATAAAGAGAGCATGACTTAAGATCATGGGTTTCCTCTTATAAAAACACAGAAACAGCTAACAATATTTTCCAGCAATTCTCGAGGGCTGCTGTGGTGCTGGACATAACCTGTCTTGGAAGGAGGATTCTGATGTGCGGCTCACCTGTGACTCACTAATGCAAGCCCATCTTGAGCCCTCCCTGGCTAGCAGACGTGAAGATCAAGAGAGGCTGAGAAGGTCTTTGTAGGACTCAGGAAAAAAACTCAATGAGAAAAAGGCATCCAACCACCATCATTTGAGGGAGAGAAACTATTTTTATAATGCACACCTAAAAGAAGGTAAAATAAGCAAAAGCGAATGTTTAAATAAAAAGAAAAAACTCTAATATGAGGAAGTACAAAAATCCCAAGGAGCAAACACTCCCATAAAGAGCCAAAAAGGTCATTTTATGGAATTTAAATGCCAGCAAAAGCCTTTTATCTCCTCTCCATTCCTTCCTCCCGCAGACGCTGCCTGGGCATGGGCTCCCAGCATCTCTCGCTGGATACAGAAATAGCTTCGTCACCTGTCTTTCTCCTGCCTCACTTTCCAGTCCATTGTCCACACTGCTGCCAGAGTAGATTTTAAAAACATGAATCTTATCAAATCACTTCCCTGCTAAAAACGATTTGCTGACTCCCACCATCAGGTACCTGAAGGAAATGTATTTTTTCTATGTGGCAAAGATATCTTGGTATGAGCTGGTTCCTCTCTCCCTGCACACTGAGCCTCACCTTACCTTCAGCCTACAGGTCCACCCTGTTGAGCCAGCTGAGCACGCCATGCTGTTCTAGGACTCCATGCATGCCCTTCCACCTGTCGGGAATGCCCTTGTGTCCACCCCACCCTAAGTCCACCTAGCAAACTTCAACTCACTCTTTAATACCAAATAGAAGCATCTCTCTCTCAGTGGCCTTCTCAGCCCATTTGGGGTTGGTCTTCCCTGGGCGTCCGTGCCCACCTCTACAGTCGCCGGCACCATTCTGCATTACTGTTGTTTCTCATATAGCTGCCTTCTCAATCAGACTCCTGAGGAAAAGACCCTGGCTTATTCACTATATCCCTGGCAACTCACACAGGCAGGCACTCAAATATTTATTGAAAGCATATCAATTAGAGGTTGTGTTTAGCTACTTGTAACAGTGACACAAACATAAATTTGTGGGTATTGTTTTCCCTCACATACTAAGTCTGGAGGTTGGAAATCCAAGGCTGCTGCATTCACACCATGGTGGCATCAATGTCCCAGATACTGTCTATCTTTCTGCTTGTCTTCCCTGAGCTTCGGCATCTCAAGTTCACTCTAAGTCTGCTCTGGATTCCAGGAAGCAGGGAAAAGATGTGGCAAGGATAAAAGGAGCTCTGCTTACATCATGAAAGTAAAACTTACTAAAATATCCTCACCAACTTCTAAGTATATCTCATTGGCCAGATCTGTGTCCTGTGGCCAACCTTAGCAGCAAGGACAATTGAGAAATGTAGTTTGTTCACTGGGCACATTGACATTCAGAACAAAATCAGCATTTTCTTAGAAAGACATAGAGAATGAATACTGGCTATGCAATGAGCACAGAATGTGTGCATGGGAGCGTGCATGAGAAATTGGGGCCTAACGAGGCGCTTAAGACGGAAATACCTTTGTAAAAGTTATACTCAGAGATAAAGCTTCCAAAGGTGAAGGTGCCCAGTCCATGATCAAGTACAGAGAACACTTACGGTAGTGGTTCTCCTCTGAATTGTCGAGCTTTTAAAAAATGTAGATGCTCAGGCCCAACGCTCATACCACAGAATCAAAATCTTAAAGGTTGGGAATCTAAAATTTAGGTCCACCACACACAGCTGTGTACAACTAACACAACTGTATGGCATGGTCCTACAGACACGTGAGGCTTTTGAAAACTCTACAAGCTTTTCTACTGCACAGCCAGCCATGGTTCAACTTCTGCCTTAGAATCTTCTCCTTTGACTCAAGCCATAAAGTCAAACCTCGGATGAGCAGATGGGCATATAGTGCAGTGGGTAAGTGTGTGGGCCCTAGAGTCAGACTGTTTGAACGCCTCCGCTAACTAGCAGTGTAATCTTAAGTAGGTTAGTTGATGTCTCTGTGTATCATTTTCTCATCCTCAAATGAGATCTCATAGCGTATCTCATAGGGTTTATCAAGAGGTTCAAGTGAGATGATACCTATGTAGTATAGAATTAGGATTGTGGTCTGACACATAGTAAGAATTCAATAGAGGTCTGGTACTGGTATCTGTTGTACCGAACGGATACAGATCTGGTACCCTAGATCTCTGAGCAAAGAGTGAAGAGATTTTATTCAATAGCTTTGTTGAAGATGCCTTTTATCAGGTCGAAGAATTTCCCTTTTATTTCTAGTTCACTGAGAATTTTTATCACAAATGGGTGTTGAATTTTGTCAAATGCTTTCTCTGCATCTACTGAGATGATCATTTGATTTTTCTCTCTTATTTTGTTAATGTGACTATTACATTGATTTTTTTAAAGTTAAACCAAATAGGCATTCCTGGAATTAAACCCCACTTGGTCATGTTATTTTATATATTTTTTAGTGTTGCTTGCATTTGATTTATTGATTGTCAAAAATTTTTATGGCTATGTTTAGAAGGATATTGATCTATAGCTTTCTTTTCTTGTAATAGCTGTCTAATTTTTATATCAGAGTAATGCTGGCCTCATAAAATAAGCTGGAAAATAGCCCCTCCTCCTCTAATTTCTGAGAGAGTTTATACATACACAGTTGGTATTCTTTCTTCCTTAAATGTTTGCTAGAAATCACCAATAAAACCATTTGGGTGTGGAGTTTTTATGGGAATGTTTGTAACTATACATTCAATGCATTGATATATGCAGGGCTAGTAATTTTATTCCATTGGAAACAAAAGTCTCAGCAACTATGAAGATAAGCCATAGTCCCTACTTTATTATTCCTTGTAGGAAAAACTCACAGTTAAGAAGAGCCCTCTGGCCAAGGCTTGCCCTATGGAAGAACAAGGCAGGCTGCAATACCACTAGCTAGGACCCAGGACCTTACTTAGATTCCAGTTAAGTCCACTGTCAGGTGTGGGTCTGAATGCAACTCTCCTACCAGCTTGCTTCATGTGAGGGAAAGAAGAGCCAGGAGGCTAAAATTAGGTCCAATTGAGTCCCAACAGACACCACAAGTGAGATTGAGCACACTGGATATTGCATGACTCTAGGCAGCCTCATTCACATTAGAGATATCATAGTTTCTGTACTCGTTACAACAGATTTGCAGCAGATGTCAGGTAGAAGGTGAGCCGGCCTCACCTGATTAGTGAAGCCTATGGAGGCCTTGAAGAGGATCCTGTGGCTGAGACAGCAGACAGAGTCAGCTAATTCATTCATTCAGTGGTCCAACAAATATGTGTCGGATAACCATTCTAGGAGCTGTTGTTTTCCTAGAGTACATTGTTGGGAAAATCATTTGATCTCAAGGTAAACACAGATATACATTACCAAGTCAATAGCACAACTGATGTAAACTATTAAGATAAAACAAAAAGCCTTCAAAATTGTTATGCTCCCCTAGTCCCAGTCTTAGGGCTCCAGGCTCTCTAAGAGTACACAACCTTTCTATGTTCTGTGAGGTCCTTTACCCTAAGAGAACAATTATCCATAACAACATCAAAAGTTTATGGAGGTCAACCATCAACTATAGTATATACATTTTTTTCAATTATACTATTTGCCAGAATTAAAAATATACTGGGCCATAAAATAAATCCCAGTGAATTTCAAATGTTTAAAATTATACAGAATATATTTTCTAGCCATAGTGGAATTATTTTAGGAAAAAAATAATTAATAAAAAAAGAATTAGAAAAATCCCAAAATAAGCAATATGTTTTTGAAAAGAAAAAAACACTCCTGGGTCAAAGAAGAAATCACAATAGAAATTAGAAATTATTCTGAACTTAATGATAATTATAACATGACATATCAAAACTTTTAGGATGCAGCTAAAGTAGTACTTAGAGGAAAATGTAGAGTTTTAAGAACTTATATTAGGGAAAAAAAGGCTGAAAATCAATTAAGTATATATTTCAAAAATTAGAAAAAACCCAACAAATTAAAATATATTCAAGCACTTACTGCCTCGAACATAATAAGTACCATGTGTTAGCTATTATTAATATTACCTAGCTTAGAGAGGAAAAAAATGGGTACATGGTACAACTTACCAGATTCCCTGCATTAGAATTTGGGCTTAATGCCCATACATTAATAAAATAGCTTATTTATCTATCTATGGTACAAAATGAAGCAAACAGCAATGGTTAAGGTGGACAGCTCTAAAGCTAAGCTGCCTGGGTTGGATCCTAGGATCTGCCACTGACAAATATATGACGATTTAAGTTCTCTACTGCGCATAACAAACTGTCCCAACACTACGTTGCTGAAAACAACAGCATTTTATTGTACAGAATTTTGTGGGTTGGGAATTTGGGCAGAGCTCAGCAAATCTATGCTCCACATGGTGTTAGCAAGGCTCAGGTGGTGCCATCAGCTGTTGACAAGGCTCATGGTTCAAATGGCCTCATCACATGAGTAGGGCTTGGTGCCAGCTATCAGCTGGCACACATTGGTTCTTGTCCACTTGGTCTAGTTGCTCATTCTCCAGGGTCTCTATTACCATATGGCCTGTCTCTAACAGGATAGCTTGGACTTTACATGGAGAGTAAGGGTACTAAGAGAGTGAAGACAATCTACAAGGTCTCTTAAGGTCTAGGCTTGAAAGTTGCACCACCTCACTGTCCTTGAATTCTACAGGTCAAAGCAAGTCACAGACCAGTCTAATTCAAGGAGGAGGGGAATAGACTCCACCTTTTGATAGAAGAAGTAACAAAGTCACATTGGAAAAGTAGGAGGGATTGCTGCCAGCATCTTTGGAAATAATACACTACAGGGACCTTGAGCAATTTACTTAGACTCTCTGGGCCTCAATTCTTGAAAGGCTGGCCTTGTTAATAAAGTAGCTAACAGAGAAAAATAAACTATCTAACAGAAATCAAGAGAAATAAACTCACAACGCGTAATTGCCCCTTTGAAGAAAAAACTCATAACACAACTGCCCTTTTGATTGATCAACCACCTGGGACTCAACTCATTGTCCTTAAGAATAAAATTGTTTTATCTCAGAGTTCCATTTACACAGCCTTGAAGAATGCTAAGCAGACAGCAGGGATACGAACTCCCCACTCCAGCTTAGCCAGAACCAGATTCCAAGGACTCTGATAAAGCCAGCCTCACAGAGAAAAGGAAAAAAAAAATGGAAAAACATACACAGACGCTCCACAACCGCTTCTGTTATCAATCTGCAGCAAGGGGAAATATCCATTTTTCCCTTTTAAAAACACTGAGCCACTTTCCCTCAGCTGCTGGCCTGGCACTTCCATTTCTTCCTTCGTGAGCCATAGCCACTCCCTTATCTCTCTCTCTCTCTCTCTCTCTCTCTCTCTCTCTCTCTCTCTCTCTCTCAAGAAAGAAAAATAAACTTTTTACATCTTTATATCTTAATCATTGTGTGAGAAATATTTCTTATCCCTCACACAAATTCACACCCTAACAGTTCCACCATCTTTATGAGGGATTTAATTATAGTTCCAAGGTTAATAGTGGTTAATAGAAAAAAATGTTAATCACTTACATGAGTCTAGGACAGTGATTCTCAAACTTGATGCGCATCAGAATCACCTGAAGGGCTTGTTAAAATGAGATTCCTGCGCCCCATCCCCTAGAGTTTCTAATTGAGCAGGTCTGGGGTAGGGACCCCAAATTTGCATTTTTAGTAAGCCCCCAGGCGATGTTGATGCTGCTGGTCTTCTACCACACTTCAAATAGCACTGGTGTAACGATAATTGTTACTTATTTTTATTTTAAAAGAAATGGAGGGGAAGATTATGGGCAGCTTTGCTATTTAGATCCTGAAGGCAAAAGGAAGTAAAATTTATTGTTACCACCCCACCCACGGAAGGAGATAGTTTATGTTTATGAAAAAAAAAATGTTGCAAAGCGACATTAGAATAAGTGGTAGAGCCTTTAAATGCTGTGGTTCGCTGAGGGCCAGTCAACCTCCCTGGGGAAGTGGGTTTGGAGCTACGCAAGAAAGGATGAATAGAAACTAGACAAGGAAAGGGGAGTGCCTTCCAGGCAGAGGAAATGCATGAATTGATGTTCATCAGTCACGGTCACCTTGCATGTTGTTTAATTTAATGGATTTTTTTTTTAAATCAGGCAGTCTGGCAGAACTGTGAAGGAATAGAAGAATATTCATTTCTACCCAATCCCCAGGCCTCAACAACCCCATTTTTCTCATCTAGAATCAGGGTGCCGAGCTTTGTTAGCTCCACAGTATCACCAGCAGACTGAGCGCTCCAAGTTGTCATGGTAACAGAAACTCATCCCTCTTGTTTTTCCTCACAAACTATTCAAAAGAATGAAATACTATGACACTAGGATCTCTCCCATTTTTCAGCTGAATTTCTCTGGAAACTGCATGTTCTCGAGAGCAAATTGGAAGTTCTCAGGGTTGGGCCCTCTTTGGTGGAAAACCCTTGTCAGAAATTCAGCTCTTTGTGTTCTGAAGCAACACGTAACCTTGTATTTCAGCTCTGGGAGAATTTGACTTTTGCACCCTGGGTCCCCTGTTCCCTGTGACTTTGAACATGTCTGCGTTTTCTCAATGAGAAGGAAGCATATGCAGTTTTAACAGCAAGCTTATTCCAGCCCTATGCCACAACACCCTGCTCGATAAAAGTCCTCAGAACAGGAAAAGGAAAGCACAATTGTAACCAGCTCCATGTACAAATTTCAATGACCCCTCTATGGTTTTTTATATAATCCTCTCCCTTAACTATTAATAACTACTTGACCTTTTAAGTTATTTCCCAGAAATGGTGTATTTTCTGCAAGGCAAAGGAGTTGAGATTCCGAAGATCCTGGGCAGATTTCCAGACTCCAAGACACACCATCCCCAACAACCTGCCCCCAATGCACGTAGCCCCTTGTTAGTTACACCACGACCTGCCCTGAGACATGTGGCTCCTCCTTAAAAAGCCCATGATCTCTGTTAGTCAGGAAGATGGATTTGAGGCAGTTTCTCCCATTCTGCTGACAAGAAATATTTTGTATCTAAAAAACAAAAAAAAAATTCCTTTCTTCCTTGGCAATCCTCATTGTCTCAATAATTGGATCTTTGTGCAACAAGCAACTGGATCTAAACCAAAACTCCCTTGTGGTTTCAATAACACCATTAATCCTACATGCTGATACTGTAAGGATCACTTAGGTGTGTTTTAGATTTTTTTTTTAAAGTCAGTTCTCATGTTTTTATGTCATCTATTTTAATTTAAGAGAATCCTCAAAGTTGTGTTATTTAGATCATCTGTGCCAGTTGTTCTCACACTCGAGCCAGCATCAGAATCTCCTGGAAACTTTGTTCAAACACAGACTGCTGCACCCTCCCCCAGCATTTCTGATTCAGCAGGTCTGCAATGGGGTCTGTGTGAGCATTTATATTTCTAAGAAGCTCCCAGATGATGTTGATGCTGCTGGTCTGGGTACCCCATCAATGATCACTGAGGCTAGTTAGCAAGCTATGAATAATTAACAATTTGCAAACTCCTGAAATGCAACTCTGGTTAGCCTGTGAACAGCCAGAACCAATAAAGGGCTCTCACGGTACTGGAGATAGAAGATATTGGCTCCACATCTACGTCCCTGTTCCCTTCCCCTTCTCTCCCCATCAACCAAATAACTGGGTCACCTTAGATGAGTCATTAAAGTTCTCTAAGCCTCAATTTCATCTGAAAAAAAAATAATATCACCTTACTGAGCCTTGTAAAGTTATTGTTCCAATTAAATATAAGACAGAGTGTGTGAGGCTACTCAGTCAGTGGGAACTGCCATGCAAATAAAAGGGTATTGCAGCCAAGACTAATTATGCTTATAACTGCTGAAATGAAATTCTATTCATCCCAAGGGCACCTCAGACATTACCTTCTCAGGGATATGGGCCCTCAGCCTCACAGACAGAATTGATCCTTTTCTTATCAGAGCTTCCACATTACTTGGTTTATATCTCTCTTCTGACAATTTTTGTCAGATTTAAAATATGATAAATTACATGCCTATCTCCCACAAAGAATCTGAGCTTCTGGAAGACAGGGCACATATCTTTTTTTACCTGTCTGTGTCCCATGCCCCATTTGTATTCTTAGCACAGTGTTACGTACCTTTAGGCATTTTATAAATAATTGCTTGAATTAATGAACAAACGAATTAAAAAATTAAGATTATATATCCTTGACTTCCAGGTAAAATGATATCACATACATAGTATCTACATTCTCCTAAATGACCTCACCATCCAAAAAAAAATATGTAATGTATGTTACATATTAAACGTATCATATATTTTTGTGTATATATACATATATATTTATACACACATGTATGCACACACACACACACAATAAAGAGTGAACTCAAGAAACTAAAAATGATGGCCCACTTGGCTAGCATGAGCTGGGCTTCTAGATCCAGCATGGCTCTCCCAGTTGCCATGGTTCAGGCACCTTCATGGTAGACTCTGAAAGGTGGAAGGAAGCTTGGTAGTGAGCAACTCCCATTCCCAAACTAGATGGTTGATCACTACTTGAAGCAGCTCCCAAGACAGCACATAGATTGCAGAACTGAGGTCCTCTTGATAATATGGCTCTCAAAGCTGTGCTGTGGGCATTGACCTTGACTATGTAAGCCTCACTGGAGTGAGGAATACTAGAACTAGTGAGGAGCTATATGATGTTTTCAGCCAACTTGGCTGCTAGAATTCTGCAACTGCAGAACTCACCCATCCCCTTTCTTTCTTGATGATGCTGGTTAGAGAACACAGGGTGGAAAGTGAGGAACAAACACCAGTAATTTTCATGAAGCCCATCTGGGAATCTCTGGACATCTTTGACTGACCAGGAGCTCCTACAACTTGTCAGCATCTTGGCTGGCAAAGTGGGAAAGCCTGATGAGCCCTGCTATGAGTGAGTGTAGATGACCTACCACAGGTATTGGCCTGAAGCTCAGAAGGAAGCATCTACTCAGCTGGACCCCAAGCCTAGCACCAGATAAACTGTACAGTGCTAAACATAATGGGGTTAACTCCTCTCTATACATGTATCTAGAAACATCTTCCCCTCAGCAGATTGTTT
The DNA here is from genome assembly GCA_963574885.1 of Lepilemur ruficaudatus. NCBI lineage: Eukaryota > Metazoa > Chordata > Mammalia > Primates > Lepilemuridae > Lepilemur > Lepilemur ruficaudatus. The sequence continues at coordinate 13,768 of CAUYRT010047970.1, forward strand.
ATCTGCAATCCTTGGCATGGGATCCATAGGGTAGATTCTGATGGAAAACTTTGACAACGCTGGCTATAGAAATTTGAGATGAAGTAGAAGAGGCAGGTCCCTCAGATGGCCCAGCCACAGACCACCAGCCAGAGGAAGCCATGGCTGTACCAAGGAGGGGTGGACCAAGGGCCACAGCAGTGGGAAACAGACCACACCTGCTGCTCATCCTTCTTGCCCACAGCCCTGTGCAGGGGCGGTCTCCACGGTACCCCCTCCTGTAGGGTATGGAGTATCCATATGCATAAATCTCCTGTGAATGTGGTTTTTATGAGACTGTCTACGATTTTCTGGCACACAAAGCAAAAACCCAGCCACGGACTTGATGGACCTCTGGGGCTCTAACCTAAGCACCAAGATTCCTTCCTCCCTCTCACCCCAATTTCTGTCCTCCTGAATGTCAATATAGAGCAGAAAGTATTTAAATAAAACTTTCAAATCCAATTTATATTTTTAAAAATATTTTAATCAACCCAGGATTTTGTCATCTGAAGTTGAACACTGCTTTATTATTGTTCTGTAAATTATTCCCAGAAATATATTTCCTCATTTAAAATACCACAGGAAATAAAAAACATAGGAGGACTTTCATTTGTAACTGTCACTTAGCCCTTCCAAGTCCAGCAAGATAAATGGGTTACGGAGAATTTTCTTTGTTTATGTTCTGCACCCTCAGCGTCTGCTCACCTAAAATAATTCTTGCTTTGTGCTTGTAAACTATGAAGAAAGAAAATTTTCTGGTTATATTTTAATGGCATTTCTGGTGATATTCAATATAAAAATTCCTATAAGAGTCTCCCCGCCCTCCACTCCAAATGTCTAAAGCCTTTAGTGACATTTAAAATCACCCCCAGTACCTGGATCCTTGACACTTGTCTAACTTTGGTGGGTGTGTTCACTGTAATAGACATTCTTCTCATCAGATTCATAACTCTCCCTCATACGTTATTTAAGGAAATGGCCAACAGGATGCACAAGATGTGTGAGTTTTCAGAGCCTTGATTTTTTTTTTATTTTATCAAGTGATTTTGAAATGGTTTCTTCAACCAGTTGGAAAGCCAACTATTTCTGGAGGTGACATAGACAAAAAAAATGACAACAGGGAAGCCATGAGAAGGAAGCTCATTCAATCCAAGGCATGTTTTGACCAGCTACCCTTTACTTGGCCCACAAGAAATAATGAAAGAATCTAAAAAGCAAGAAGGGATGGATAAAAATGAGCGACATTTACTGTTGGTCTTCCAACAGGCCCATAGGACAGCACTTGCTCAGAGGAGGGTAAATGGCTAAAACCTACCTAGTAAACACTGGAGGGACATCCTCCCCTTTTGTAGCCAATATAATTTGAATTCAAAGGTCTTTTTGAGAATCCCTGTAATCTTGCTCCCTACCACCGCAATCCTACTCATTCCTTAAAGGTCTGAGAAAGCCAACTTGCTATACTAATAGGGATAGGGGCTCAACAGGAAAGATCCTACCTTAGCAGCTTCTGGACCTGTCCCAGAAACTTTAGCTTATAAGAGGAACTCTCCTGGGTTACGGCTGTGCCTGCCTCAGGACAGGATTCTTTTCTTCCAGAGATTTGTGTTTGTTTATCTCAGAATAAGAAAGGACAGTACCAAAGCTTCATGCCCACTTACTGGTAGTCTGGGTTTAAGGCCATAAATGGGCGTTTGCTAGTGTAGCATCACCCATGTTTTCATTAAATCACACATTTTTTAGACTCTTCTGGCTAGATCTTCACAACTCCACCATCCTTGGGAATATACACGTCTGTGCCCCTGACTATCCCATGTGATTTTATCCCAGGCCAGGAAACCCTTTAGCCCACCAGGTTCGAGCAAATGCCAAGACATCAGAGCCAAAAGTAGTGATTGGTTTGCAACATTACTATGAAGGCTGCAGTCAGAATGAACCAGGAAGATATGAACCAGGAACCATGCATAAGATTCAGAAATAGAAGATTCAGGCAAGAAACCAAGGCCAGGACAAAAAAAATGGAAAATGGGGAGGAAAAGCCCCAAAACAGAGATAGGTAGTCTGGGTACTACGAAGGGCATCAAAATGAGGAGCACAGGACAGCCACAGCACTGTGCCTGGGCTCTAGTCTGTCTGGATGGTCATCTGCTCACAGTGCCTCTGCTAAATCTGATGGCTACACCGTCCTTCAGCCATAACAGTTGATCACATCGTGGACCCAATATACATAACCAATGAAGCCAAAAGCTACATTTGGGCTTTTCTTTGCTCCCCAATTCCACTGCAGCTAGTTCCCTTTCTCATGATCCACCTTTGTCTATTCCTTTCAAGAGCACACAGCACAAATCCCCAGCCTAGAACTAGATGATATGGAAGCCTGACCTCTCTGGAATACAGCTGAAAACCAAGTCAGAAAGTTTGAGCACAGAGGCTTCCAAACAACCAAAATGATGGTGTTAAATTAATGCACTCTGCTTATGGAACTAGTCTTCAGTCCCTCCTTCAGGATTTATTGATCCTATGTTATACCCATAGTAACAAGTTTAACAATCCAGTTTACCCATCCAAAGCAAATATGAAGCAAAATAGTAGAAGACAAGACCAAAAGTTATGAAAAGCAGACATAGATCAACTCACAAAGCACAATTTGAGGCCATTTGAGTCTAACAGTGTTAGACTGTTCCACTTAATAACACTAGCTTCTGGTAATTAAGGCACAAAGTGATTAAACTATGTTCAGTTTTCTCTACTTAGACCACAGATTTGTAATACATGGCAATTCCAAGGTTATACTGGCTTATGTGCTAAGCTATATCTCTTTTTCTGTTTTATTTTTGGTGTTTTATGTCAACCTTAAAGAAAGGAGACATAAACTACTTCCCTCTCTCAATAGCAGGAGGTACAGGCCCTGACTTTGTATCTGAAGAACTCTTATCCACAAGAGAGAAGGAAACTCCAAAGAAATCTCCTGGCCTCTACACCTTCTACTGTTACTGGCCAGGGGTGGGGGGGGTTGCTGCTAATGGGGCCAAACCTCACGTACAATCTCTCAGCAAAGCCTACAAAGGCGGAGCCTGTGGAAGAACAAGGCATCTGTGTTGTTCCAGGCTGTTGGGCCTCACCCAAAAGGGAGAAAGAACACCATTTCAACATCTTGTTGCATATACATACACCCATGTATAAGCCAAAAAACGTTCTGGAAGGATCAGGGATAAACTCTAGGGGGGAACAGGAGATCTGATATGAAAGGAAAATTTACTTTTCATTGCATACCCTTTTAATTTTTTAAATTATTTTTATAACATTATGCATTACTTTTAAAACTAAACCAAAATCTAGTTAACATTTTTTAAGATATGAGGGAGATTTATATACATCAAGATCAAAAGACCTCATTGATAGAATGGTAAGTGAAACACCAAACAGATACAAACTGTATTGGAAGAAACGATCTCATTTATAATAACAGCCAAAGAGATAAAATTTAAGACATGGGCAAAATCTATAAGAAGTAAACTTTTAAATTCTACTGAGGGACATTAAAAAATAATTGAATAAATGGAAAAGGCATAGAAAGACTGTTCTTGAAAGACTCAGTAACTTAAAGATGTCAATTCTCCCTGAATTAAACTATAAATTTAATATGATCTCAATAAAAATGCCCAAGGATTGGGGAGGGAAGACGAGGCAAGCTGATTATAAAGTTCATATGAAAAAATAAAAATGAAAGATGGGCCAGGAAAACTCTCTTAATCCCACCAGAGAGCAGAACACTTTGTAGTGTTCTGGTAATTAAAAGCATTTGGAAGACTTCTGGGCAAACACGATCATTGAAACACCACTAAAAGGACAGTGAAATAATAAATAAAAATGAAAAACAAAACTCCAAAGAGAATGGGAGAGGCAGAGGAAGCCATAAACTGGGCGCTTTATGGAGTACAGGATGATAGTTGAGAGGAGGGGGTTGCCCCTGCAGACCCCGGAAAGCCACAGGACGCAGAGAAACCAAGTTCTGAGGGAGGCAGGAATGAGGAAAGGGGCTGGAAACAGGGCGGCTGGTTGGAAGTCTATTTTCAGGGCAGGTAGAAATCCCTGGTCCCTTGCCCAACCCTGCCAAGGTAAGTAACATCCCCTACTGCCCCACTAGATACCATTGATTTATTCTCTGGAGGAACAAACATTGAAAAGTAAACTGATTTTCAACCTAGCATCTAGCCTATACCCAGCCAAACTACCAAGCCAACATGAGGCCAGAGTAAAGAAATTTTCAGACATGTACAGACTCCCAGAACACACTTTCCCAGAATGTACAACCTTTCTTAGAAGCTACTGAAGAAGTGCCTCACACACTTTCATGAGCACAGAATCACCTGAAAATTGTATAAAACTGCACACTCAGACTCAGAAGGTCCGAGATTTCGCCTTTCTAAAGATCTCAGATGACACTGACCCTGCCGGTTCCTGGACCATACTTTGAGCAACAAGATACTATAGAAGCAGTTTTCAAAGTGTGGGCTGGGGACCTCTGGAGTCCCCAGGATCCTTTCAGAGAGCAATGAAGTCTTCATTTCTCCAACTACTCATCTGTGTGAGACCAGATTTTCTTCATATACTTCAGCTAAAACAATCTGAGCAGATCTGAGAGGCTCACAGCGGATCTGAGCATCAAGCTGTCTTCTAATAAGCCAGACATTAAAGAGATTTGCAAACATGTAAAACAATGTCTCTCTTCTCGGTAATTTTTTGTTTTAAAAAAATATCTTTGTTTTTTGTAAAAAAGTTACTTATGTTAATGTGTAATATGTTTTATTATTGTTATTTTGAAATTAATAAATATTTTAAAGATCTCCCAGCTCTAACTTCTACGATGGTAAATATCAATAGAGATATCCACCTCAGCAAAAGTTCTTTGGGTCCTCAATAGTTTTCAAGAGTGTAAAAGGATCCTGAGACCAAAATGTTTGAGAACAGCTGTACTAGAGAGAATATGCTACAGGAGGAAGATGAGGAATCTAGAAAATAGGGATGCTAACATTGGAAAGGGGAGAGGGAAGCCTGTGCCAACCGCTGTGCTGACTTTCTCTTGCTGATGCAACAAATTATGATAAACATAGTGGCTTAACAACTCAAGTGCGTTACCTCACAGTATCTGCAGGTCACAAGTCCAGGCACAGCATGGCTTAGCTGATTCCCTGCTTGCAGTGTCACAAGGCCAAAATCAAGATGTGGGCAGGATACACTCCTTTCGGGGGGCGCTGGTGTAGCAGTGGAAGGGAGACTTAGCATAACTAGCTCCATTTTGCTCCCGACCCCCTGCAGTAATATCCTTTAGGTTAAAAGCTTCTATTGAGCTCTACATGTAGGCTAGAAGAAAGGTGACAATCATGCCTTTTCCAAAACTAACTCCCAGGGAGATAAATATACACACAAGGAGTAATGCTATGTTACAGATTTTTGGGAACATCCTGACCTTCATGTTCCAAAGTTAACTGTCCAAGAACAAAGAAGTTTTACAACCTCCTCGGACCCTCACTGACACCCAGGTGTCTGGGGTCCTTAGTTGCCTGTTGCAACTCCCACCCTGCTTTCCCTTCCCTTAAGATAAAAAGGAGTGTAAAGTTCCTACTAACTTAAGACGGTTCTTTGGTACACTAGTCCACCATCTTCTCAGTTTGCTGGCTGTCCGAATAAAAGTCCCTTTCCTTGCCCTAATACCTTGCCTCTTGACTTATTGACTGTCTTTTGGTGAGTGCTATTAACTCTAACTCTGTTTCTCTGGGGATGAATCTGCTTCCAAGCTCACTTAGGTTGTTGGTAGAACAGAGGTCCCTGTCTCCTTGGAGTTGGTCTCCACTTCCAGAGTCTACCCCACCCCAGTCATTGGCTTGGGCTCCCTTCTGCCATGGTTAAAGCCAGCAACAGCAGGCCAGGCTTTCCCAGCTTCAAATCCCTCACCTCCCATCTACCTTGTGTTTCCTGCCACATCTCTCTGACTTTCTTGCCTTCCTCTTCTGCTTTTAAGAGCTCCTGTGATTATATTGTACCCACCAGGATAATCTCCCTATTTTAAGGTCAGCTGATAAGTAAACACTATTAATACATCTGCCTGGTCCCCGCAGCAGTGCCTAGCCTAGTGTTTAATTGAAGAACCGGTGGACGGGAATCCTAGGAACGTCTTTAGAATTCTTCCCACCACAAGAGCAAAGGGAAACTTCCTGATAATAGCAAGTAGCCAGGTCTAGGGCCCAACCGATCCGACTGGAGCAGGCTTACTGAGGGATATAAAATGAAAGGAACAGATAGAGCATATGAAGAATATTACTGGCAGACATGGTACAGAGATGTTAAGAGTGTTTAGATAAGCTTAGCCTGAAGTTCATTTAAAAGCTAGCCAAATGTAAAAACAATATGCTTATTACTCCAGAAACAGTGAGAAATTTAAAAAGAGAGGAGAATCGATCATTATGAACCCCTTGGCTTGGGAGTGAACAGTCACTGCACTGTCACAATAGCATGAACACTGTTGATTTAACAACGAAGATGTATCACTATGATGGGAAGGGATGTGTAACTATGATGAGTAGAGGAACGGAAAATAGTGGAAGGGGGAAGGAAGTCAATTGATAAATTGAAAACTGGCAGCATAAGTACTGTTTAGAAATATGGAAGGGCTCGGTAGAATACTACAGAAGAACTAGAATAGCTGAAGGTGGTTGTCTCGGAGGAGCGGGGCTGGGAAGGCTGCGGGCAGTGTGTACCTGCTCCGACACCTGTGAGCACCGTGCCCTGCACTCCCACAATCCCCTTCCCCATCCGTTCTGCGCCCTTCTCTGCTCTGCCCTGAGCCCAAGGAGGCTGACCTCACTGCTCCCCCGTCCCTGGCCCCTAGCTGAATTCAGCCAATGAAAGGTACTTCAAAGGGTGGAGGACCGAGGGGCCATCTTGCGCTGGGTAGGGCTGCCTTTCTCCTAGAGCTCCAGCTCTCTACAGGTTCTTGTCCTACGCCCCCTCCCCTTGCCCCTTTAGGCTTAGGAATGGAATGGGCTTCTGCTGTTGTTCTCCCCTGGGAACTTCACAGTCCCAGTTGTGTCCTTTAATCCTGTCCATACCTCTAAAAATTGTCCCTTTAATAAAAAAGTCTCTTGAATGGCCTAATTGCCTTTGTTTTCAGCCAGGACCCTGACTGGTACAAATAAAACATTGTGCGACTTTTTTAAACGTTGGCTCCCTGCATCCTTCTGATCCTGAAAGGCACCCATGCCGTGTGCCCCTGTCCTGCGCCCACGGGCAGCGGGGCTTCTGGGTGTCTGGGTGTTCCCGCGTTAAAGCATGCAGGGCGCCAGCGCTGTGCCGGTTCCTCAGGCCACTGTGGGGAGGAGCCCCTGCACACGGAGCTGGGCACAGAGCTCCAGGATCACCTGGACAACGCAGAAAAACACACAGCGGGGAATTGGTATCCTTGAGACATTCGTCACATTTGTCAAGAAAAGCACCGAGATTGATCTCAGCTATGCAAAGCAACGCAGAATCCCTGAAGAAATATCAACCTAAGGCCGGGCGCGGTGGCTCACGCCTGTAATCCTAGCACTCTGGGAGGCCGAGGCAGGCGGATCGCTCAAGGTCAGGAGTTTGAAACCAGCCTGAGCGACAGCAAGACCCCATCTCTACTACAATTAGAAAGAAATTAATTGGCCGGCTAAAAATATATAGCAAAAATTAGCCGGGCATGGTGGCTCATGCCTGTAGTCCCAGCTACTCGGGAGGCTAAGGCAGGAGGATCGCTTGAGCCCAGGAGTTTGAGGTTGCTGTGAGCTAGGCTGATGCCAGGGCACTCTAGCCCAGGCAACACAGGGAGACTCTGTCTCAAAAAAAAAAAAAAGAAATATCAACCTAAAAAGAACTCGAAGGAGAAAGAACGCCCAGTACATGTGATGTAAAGCTTTCCTCCCCTCCCTGTGAATGAAACCAGCGGTCACACTGGGCAGCATGAAGTTACCTTCTTTGAGAACATGAACTTCTAGATCACTGCGGAGTTACAGGCGGGGTTCAAGACCTGAAGCAGGAGAGGAAATCACACTTTCAATTTTCATTTTTCTGATCATTGATTCTGCTGCCTTTATTGTTCTCAGCCAGCATTCCCCACTGATCCCCCTCACCTGTTGACCAACCTCTAGAGTCCCTGGTTCTCACTATGCTCCTTCCTCCATCTCTCATATTTTCTGAAAGATGTTGGGAATATAAGGATGGTAATTATTCGTGCAGCTGTTGGTCAAATTTCTTGAAGAATTAACGAGTAATGTGTTCTGTCCTCTGCGCTGGTGACGCTTTTCCAGCTTGTTTATATGCTTTTTTCAACATCTACTTTTAAAAATGTGTATGTCAGCGACATTTTCACAAAACTGCTGTGTTCAGTCAGCCTTTCTGCGATCTCACTCAAATGTCTTTTACTTGATTCAAAATGCGTCCATCAGGTCTCTCCTGGCGGTTCTGCACATGATGAAAGTATAAACCTTCAAGTCAGGGTTTGAGCCTCCTGGAAGCATCTGAGGGTTGCACTCGGCTAATGAAGTACACACAGATAGTCTTTCATGTTTCTAAGGAGAAGGCAAACCAGGAGTTGGTTGCAGTGACAAATCCAAAGGAAGGTTGTGGCTGTTCACAAAAATAAGTAAATCCCCCAACCAGCAAAAGGAACTGATTGCTTCAACGAGCTCATGATTCCCAAACCCCACATTGGCTGCTTGAAAAGTCTGAAGCGTGGGTTGGGACACCAGAGGATTTCGGCAATCTTCCACCTCAACAGAGAGGGAAAAAGCTACAAGAGACAGTGAGTTAAATGAATTCAAATGGAGACGGACCAAAGAGATGGCATAACAAACATGAAGAACATCTACCTAAAGAATCCTCAAAGGGAGACCCAACCAGTTTGGGTCACAAATTAACAAAATTTGGACAAAAATATAGAAAAACCATGACTAGAGGCCCAG
>CAUYRT010047974.1:0-23279 GCA_963574885.1 Lepilemur ruficaudatus
CAGTATTTTAAATCCAAATCCTGACTGTGTGACTTGATAGAGTATCCTAACATTTCTGAACATTTTTCTTATCTATAAAATGGGAAAATCAATATACTACCCATTGTAATGTTTTAAAAATGAAATAATAATGCTTAAGAACCCAGGCTGGTTTTGAACTCCTGACTTTGAGCGATCCGCCCACCACAACCTCCCAGAGTGCTAGGATTACAGGCATGAGCCACCACGCCTGGCCAAAACTGTGCTCTTTTTATGTGTGGTTTGTTGCGGGAAGGGCAACACTTGAGTACTTGAATGGGTACTTGAATGGCAGTTTCAGGGTGAGGTTTAGAAGTATTAATGAAGGTATAAACAATAGAGTTGTGATTCTTCAAGGGTTTGGGGTATGGGAGGGTATATTTTTAAAATGGGTAATCAGTATTTCATATAATTTTACATTCGGAAAACAAAACAAAAGTTGTTTAGGTAATGTAAACTTCAGAAAGGAAACCTTGGCAAAATCTTGCCTACTGAAATTATGCAGAAACTGTGAATTGAAAGGAACGAGGGATTGTTGGGCATATAAGGGTTCATGATCAAGAATTAGAATTTCACAATCTATCAATAAGTTACTCTCTTCTTAGCTCCCAAGTAAATGACCTAGCATTCTAAAGAGCAGCTAGAACTAAGTCATCTTCCCTTTTTTGTCTTCAAATAAGGAAAAGAATCCAGTTTAGGAGTAAGGCCTGAGTACTAATTCATCACATACTGGGGTGGATATTTAGATGTTATTTAACCTCTCACAAAATAACACCTATCTCATTTTCTGTTGAGAAGATACATGCACACACATATACAGCTTAGCCTAACACTGTGTCTAGAAATGCAGTAACTATAGTTGTCTTCCTTCTTTTCTCCAGAAAAGTTGATTTTATTCTATTCTAAGTCTAATCCTTTCACAAATATGCTCTGTTCCATTTCAAGGCCACTCATTGATTCTGTTTTCTCATGTTGGCTTCTTTCCCATGCTGGATTCTAATCTTTTTTTCTCTACCAGACTTCTTAAAAATATTCTTCGCATTTTCACCTTTACTGTTTCATGTTTTATCCTCTCTTCTCTAATTTTTTGCCTTTACTATTTCATGTTAATTCTCTCTTCAGCCCACAGTACGTGGGTTTTTGCTCCCACCCACTGTAGAAACTCCTTTTGCAGAGACCCTCAGACCTCAGTGTTGCCATGACCATGCCATGCCACTCCTCTTTTCTTTTCCTCTGCCCTGAGTATGTTACTCATTTATTTCTCTTTTTGCTGTATCTTTTTCATAAGCCATCTGTAAACCTTTTTGTAAAGGTGGGGAATGAATATAAGTTACAAATTAAAAATCAACCTCGTTTTCCTTCCTGAAACTTTGGTATTCTTTGGCCTCCCCTCCCAAGCCATGTCTTATATGTTTGTTGCCATAAATTTCTGCCCACTGTTTCTCTGCCTTTGTTCTGGTTCCTATTAAATCTGCCTTTTTTTCTTTAAAGAATGAAATTTTATTTCTTAATCTATTATGAAAAACTTAAATGCAGTCTCCATTTACTCAAGATTCAAGAATCACCAAAAATCTGCCACATATGCATTCTTTTTCCTTTGCTGAAATATTTTTAATTATATCCCAGACATCATGTCATTCTGCCAATAAAAGTAAAAGTCTGCTCTTTAAGTATTGGTATTCTGTAGCCTCTGTCCCTGACCTTCTTTGCTTGTTGTATGTGTACTTAGGAAATCTCATTCATTTCTATGGGTTTACATGCTGTCTGCTATTAACTTCCTACACTTCTCGCTTACACCTATGGGTAATTGTTTACATTTTCCTATTGTATTTTTCCAGTCAGGTATTCTATAGTGACCAAAAATAATACATGTCTAAAATACTTATTATCTCTTTCTCACCTTTATGCCTGCTTTCCCCTTGTTTTTAAAACTTCCCTATATTTTTATCACACAATTCTTCTAGGCAGTCATTTGAAGTCTCTGGGTATCTTTGTCTTCTCCCTTTTCTTCGTATCCCATTTTTAATTAGTCCCCACGTCCCATCAGTCCCACTTTTTTAGTGTCTTTCTTTCACATCAGTCCTTCCATTCTGTTCCTACTTGTGTCATTTTGGTTAAGGGCTTCATCATCTCTCCCCTAAAAACTTCACAGCTATGTCTCCCTGGTGTCTTCTCTCTCTAATCTAAACATAGTGTATTTTTTTCTGCTCAAAATCTCTCCAGATATATTGTTTTCATAAGAAATTCAAGATTTTAAAACTGATCACATCCTCAAGAAAGTCAGGGATAATTTTTTGTTTTTCCTTTTCAGCTGTATCACTCTTTTGTTCATGTCTGGCAAATAGTAGGCCTATAATAAATGAATGAAAGAAAGTGGATACAGCTTGAATCTCTGCCTATATCCTTGAAAATATTAACAGCAATTCTTTTACTGCTTAATCTTGATATTATTAAGTCTACTAACAAATTGGGAGCATTAAAGAGTCTCTTAATTACAATATTATATTTTTTAAAAACTACAGTTTAAAGAATTTGTGTTTTTTCCTCCTAAAAATGAGCTACTCATTGGTAGGGTCAAGCAAAATTTATATATTATTACTATGTATGTGTCATTTTTCCTGAGAATATAATAATTAATATTATCATTGTCATTATTTTAGTTTGGATCACAGGAAACTTGGTTTCATGTAATTTTAGTAGTTTGATTTGCGACACCACTGCCAGGACAGTATTTTTTTATATACATATTAAGCCTGACACTAATCTGCTTGTTATTAAAAATATTTCTAATTTTCTTTTAGGACCAGTTTGGACAACACATAAAATCAGATGTTCACTTGAATTTTTATGTTTATTATGGTCCTGATCGTATTAGAGACCCAGCCTTACTCTCAAAACAGGATATTGTTTTGACTACTTACAATATTTTAACTCATGACTATGGAGTAAGTATATTGATACTTGGAGATTTTTAAAGTTGAATTTAAGAATTATGCTCCAAGTTTCTAAAGTGTTCAAAAATTCAGGCTGCTCTATCTTTTTTCTTTCCAAATACTTAATGATACATAGAAAATAAGTAGGAATTTTTTTTAACACTTTGCAAAAAAGGGTTGCTACTTCTTTGGATACTAATTTAGCAATATTTTCATTTAGAACATTTTAAGATTTTAAATTTGGATTTGACTAATTATATAAAGCAAATTGTAAATGAATTTTATTTTCTCTTTTAATATTCTGGAAACTTATTTTCTATCATAATGATTTGATTAATATCTCAGTTTGAAAGTAGGCTTTTTTTTATAGCTGCAATTCATGAGTTTTGTAATTCTTTTAGGAGTCTAATTGTTGTTTACCCGTCTAGTTCAGTTAAACTTATTGAAAAGTACCTTTTTGTCAAAATTTGAGTCTTCTGGTAGGAACATTACCTTTTATATAAAAGAAGGTAATTGTGAATTTTGCTGCTATAAACACTTGAAGTGAAGCATCACAAGAAGGGGAAAAACAAATACCACATGTACTCACCATTAAATAGGTACTAAATGATGGGAAAAAAAAGACAATGCTGTTGTATTCAAACAAATCTTACAACTGACAATTTTTATATCTGTATTTTAATTTGAGGCACAATATAGGTCAGTATATTGAACAGTGACTCAGTAGAGAGCTAGATTGCTTGGGTTTGAATGTTAGCTCTGCCACTTCCTAGCTGTGGTACTTTGGGCAACATGCGTAGCACCTGGTGCTTCAATTTTCTCATATGTAAAAGGGTAACACCTTATACTGATTTTATAAGTTTTTGAGTATTCTGTGATTTATGTAGTGCTTAAAGCAGTGCCTAGCACATAGTAAGTGTTGATATCAAAAATATGATAGTTTAGCAAATTGTGTTAAGTACTGTTTTACTTACCTGTATTTTTTAATTCATATGAAATGTTTATTTCAGACTAAAGGTAATAGTCCATTACATAGCATAAGGTGGCTAAGAGTGATCCTGGATGAAGGACATGCCATACGAAATCCAAATGCTCAGCAGACAAAAGCTGTACTTGATTTGGAAGCAGAAAGAAGATGGGTATTGACAGGTAATCATAGTATTAAGCTTTTTAAAAAATTAATTCTCCAAAATATGTCATTAAATAAGTTAGGGAGGTAACTTTGTAAACTTCAATTGGTTATAAAGTATATCCCTAAATTAATCATAGAAATCATTTAATAAAATGTTTTGACTTGTTATTCATAATTGCCCATGATAAAACAACATTTGAATTATAGTTAATTTATGAAACAATCACTAGACTTACTCTTCAGCCTTGGAGATTGAGTAGACACTCTAATCCTCCATTTAGAATCTTGATTTCTCTATTGCCTATTTTGAAGCCTGTTTTCCACTCATGACACTTTTACTAGAAGGCGGGGAAAAGTATACAAACTTAAATTAGTTGTTTTTTTTCCTTCTTGCTAGTGCTACTGCTTTAAAAACCAAATAATGGTCAAGTATGCACTTGTAGTCCCAGCTATTTGGGAGGCTGAGGTGGGAGGAATTTTAGGCTGCAGTGCACTATGACCATGCCTGTGAATAGCCAGTGCATTCTAGCCTGGGCAACATAGCAAGACCCCATTTCTTTTAAAAAAATAAAAATTAAAAAAAAATACGAGCCAAATAAGCAAATGTATTTGATCAGGAGAGAGTTGAATTTACTGGATCTGTGTTCTTTTTCTTTTTTAGTATGGCACGTGAGAGCTAAAATCTAGAGCAAAACTGTATTCTGAGATGTGTATGTGTTTAATAAAGGATTCGAGTCGTAGCTTGATCGTGGTATGCCTGGTATAGAGTGCCCATTTTCAACTGCTGCCTTCTCTGGGCCATATGGATATTCTTATTGGATACTCAAGTTAAAGAGTATAACATTTTCTTGTTATTTTTAGGTACTCCAATTCAGAATTCTTTAAAGGACTTGTGGTCTCTTCTTTCCTTTTTAAAACTTAAACCATTTCTTGATAGAGAATGGTGGCATAGAACAATACAGCGTCCTGTCACAATGGGAGATGAAGGAGGACTTAGGTAAGTAATATCAGACAGCTATTTAATATTAATTGCAATTAATAACTGTTAGCAGCTTGAACCAATGGCCACTTTCATTACTATTTTAACTTGACTCTTGACTTTCTTCTCCAGAAAGTGTTTACGGCTTAATGCCTTTGTCTCACACAACCTAGTAATTCTTGTTTGAGGAGGCAAAGATTTCTAATTACCAATAACTATCTTTCCCCTGATTTTAGCCAAACTGAAAGGAAAGGCAGAGTTTTATGGCCTTTATGTGTTGCTCTTACCCCCAAAGCCACTATTAACAGATTCAAAAGTGATAGGAAAAACTTTATATCCTTTGTGAGGATCCAGTATGCATTAAATTTTCATAATTTATCTTTTATAGCTTTATTAGGGTGATTGAATGATGTTATGTACAGTGGCCTCAACAAAAGTTTTATAAGAGAGAAAGTTTTCTATGATTGTTTCTGGCGGAGATAAAAGTTGAGAACATAAATTAAAACTCAGCTTGGTGATAGCCATTTTGTGAGGTGCTAGGCTAATGTGGTTTGAGTTTTTTACCTAGAGCAGTGGCTTTTACACTGAGGATTTGGGATCCATTAAGCGTGTTATGAAATCATTATAAGGGTGATAGCCAGCATTAAAAAAGAAAATGAAATAAAGATAAAATAACAGAATGCATCATACATAGGAAGTATTGTTTTGTGAAATATTTGTTTCTGTTTGTGTAAGTTTGCTAGATAAAGTAAGAATGTGTTTCTTAGTATGGGTTATAGTGAAAAAGGTTCAAAATCCACTAACCAAGTTGGCAGTGCTGTCCACTTGATTGCTCAGATCCAACTGTTTAAACTCCAAGTTAAGAAATCGAATTTATATTTCGATGTTAGGAAAAAGCTTTTCTTAAAATATTTATGTGTCTCCTTTTCTGTGAAATGGAGAAGGAAATGTAAAGATTATGGAACTAGAAGGCATTTCTCCCTCTTGTGAATTCTCATAGCATGTTTTTATTTGGGGAACACTTACTACTTTATCAAAATTAATTTATGTACCTCTGATTTTCATTTTACAGAAGGTAGGTTCTTACTCATATCTGTATTCTTACAACATTTCATATTGTGCCTTGCACTTAATATGTCCTTAGTAAGAATTTGAGTATTGACTATTAGGTAATGTAGTTGACAGCATTTGAGAAGAAAAAGGGTTAATGATTAGAGAAAAAATGGGGAGAAGAGCTTAAGAAGGTTCTTACTGGACCAACTTATAATAGAAATAAGTTATATAACATTTTGTTTTATCCTGACTAGGCGTTTACAGTGCCTAATTAAAAATATTACACTTAGAAGAACAAAGACAAGCAAAATTAAAGGAAAACTTGTTTTGGAGTTACCAGAACGTAAAGTATTTATTCAGCACATTACACTGTCAGATGAAGAGAGAAAGATTTATCAATCCGTGAAAAATGAAGGCAGAGCTACTATTGGAAGGTATGAAGAAAGAAAGCCATGTTAGAAAATAATTTTTTTTCTTTTTTTCTTTGTTTCCTATACAAATAACATTTTTAGATGTGTTAGCAATAAAGTCTAAAGTATATTGAAAGATAATTTGCTTGATAATCTGTGATTTACCATATTTTTTACAAGTTAATAGTTGAAGTGAATGAAATATTAGTATAATTCACCAGGTAAGTAATTTCTTAAGTTAGGAAAAAATTAAGTTTACATATAATAGCAAGTTCTTTTTTTTTTTTTTTTATTTCAGCATATTATGGGGGTACAAATGTTTAGGTTATGTTCGTTGCCAGTTCTTAATTGTTAGTTAGAAGACCTTACTTGTTCCTGTTTCCAACTCTGTGTGAAAATCTGGGAATAGGAGCTGATAAAGTAGATTTTTAAAGGTTAGAGATTGGTAGAAGGTGAGACATTCTATTCCAAGCAAGAGCAGGTTTGATGTGTATGCCCATAGCAACCAGAATGAATAGGAGACAAACGAAGGCAGAATAGGTTTGTGAGACTCTTCAAAACATAAGAACTTCAGACAAAAATCCTTGCCCTCAAGAAGTTTATATTTTAATGGGAAGAAACAGACAATTAAAAATCATAGATTAAGTTTTATGGAAAAAAACAAAGGGGATGGGGGTGTGCTGAAGCTGCTTTAATAGGGTATTGAGGGAAGACCTCACTGGGAATGTGATAGGTGAGCAAGATCTAGAGGAGAATGGGATTGAGGGGTGTTTCAGGCAGAGGAAATAGCAAGTATAAAAGCTCCCAGTTGGGAGCATGCCTGGTGAGTTTGAAGAAGAACAGAGAGGCAAGTGTGGCTGAATAATATGAGCAAGAAGGGAAATAGTCATGGTATCAGAGAGGTATTGAAGTGGGGTAGATGACAATTGTATGAGGCATTATGGCATATTGCAAGGATTTTGGCTTTTACTTTTTATGAGCTAGTAAACCTTCAAGAGTTTTGAACCAGGAGAGTGACATACTCTAATTTACATTTTGAAAGGATCACTCTGGCTACTATGTTCAGATTTAGATTGTTGGAATAAAGCCAAAGTAAGAGATGATGGTGGTTTTTACCATAGTAGTAGTGATGAAGGAGGTGAGAAATGGTTGAATTCTGTTACATTTTGAAGGTAGAACCAACAGAACTTGCCAGTTGATACGGTATGGGATGTGAGAGAAAGGAGTCAAAGATAACGTCAAGGTTTTTCACCTGAGTAACTGGGAGTATGGAATAGTCATTTACAGAGATAAGGTCTATGGGAGGAACAGAGTCTTTTCAGGTAAGGTCAGAAGCTCAGGTTTGGACCTGAGCTTTGATGATCATGAGATGCCTATGAAATTTCCAAATGGAGATATCAAATAGTCAGTTGGATAGGAGAGTAGAGTTCATGGTACTATTCTTAATTTCATATATATGTTTGAAAATCACCTATATGTAGATGGTAAGTAAAGCCATAAGACTGAAAGGCATCACCAAAGGAGTAAAGTGAAAGAAAAGGCCTAACAAAAAAGACAAGAGTGGCTGGTGAAGTAAGAGAAAGCCTCTACTCCAATATTTGGCACATGATAGGCACTCAAAAGAGATCTCTTAAACTGAAATGCTGAGTATCAGTAAGATGTGACCATGTCAGGGAATAATTAGTGTTAGCAAAGGTTATTCTATTTGAAAAGTTTGAAAAAAAATAACTTAATTGAAACTGTGTTCTCAGAAATGAAACATGTTTTTTTAAAGTATTCTTTTTAATAGATTATATATTTACTAACATTTATTAAGCACTTACTAGATGCCATGCATTGACCTAACTGCTTTGAATGTATTAATTCATAAATCTTATTAAGTCAATATAATGATTATCCACATCTTATGAGGCACAGAACAGTTAGGTGACTTGTATGTCTCACACACTTAGTGAATGACAGAGCTGGAATTTAAACTCCGGCAGTTGGGTTCTAAAGCTTGTAAGTTTAACCTTTATATATGATATAAAGGTTATATATATGTATTGCCTACTCCTTGCATTCTTAAATATTCAAAAGTGCTTGTTGCCATGATACTGCTATTACTAATACTAGCAGCAGATTCATATATAGCTCTTGCCATAGTCCAGGCACTATTCTAAATGTTTTGCAGGTATTAACTTTTTTAATACAACAGTCCTATGAGGTAGGTACTTTTACTATGCCACTGTTGCAACTGAGGAAGTGCAAGACATAGGTTAAGCAACCTGTCTAAGGTTACGTAGTTAAATTGGCAGAGCCAGGTTTTGAATTGATGAGAATCTAGCTATAAAAATCTATGTTTTTACCCATTCAGCTATATTTTTCCTATTGCCTTAAAATGCTTAAATATCAGATTGCCTGATTTTATAATTTTTGGATCACCCATTCTTTCCTCCACAATCTGTACTGTCATTGCACCCCTGTATTTTGTATTGAATATTTCTCTGGAAAAGCCTGATTTTTTTTTTTCCTTCTGAAGTCCAGCAATTTGACCAGGACCTCTCTGTTGACTTTTCTTGGAACACGTGGTGGTACTATTTAACTTTGGATTCCAGGCTTTTTTTTTTCCCTTCCATTTCCTGGAAAGCTTTCTTTAAATACTGTTTTCTGTTCCATTATTTTATTTCTTTCTGGGTATATGTCTTTTGTCTGTTTTCAATAGATATCATTTTATTTCTAATTCTTTACATTATTCTGTTTAATTTTTATTTTCTCAGTCTTGTTTCCTACATCCTTTCCTATGCTTTATCAGTGGCTAGTCTTTTGTATGCTGGTTGTAGTATGGCTTTCATTTCTCTGATGTTTCACTTTTCTCTTTTACACTCTTGAGCTGTACCAGCTCATCTTTCATCTCTTTATGTTGTCTTGCCGTATCTTTTCAAAGCTCTTTGTCTTTGCTTTAAGCTATTATTTTTTTTTTTTAGGAGGAATTGTTTTATTGAGTGGCATTAAATCTTGGCAGTATCCTTGGTCATAATTTTTATTTGCTCTGTGGCAATATTTTTCTGATAAGTCTTCTTTCACTGCCATTTTTTTCCCTACCTTGTTCTATGCTGGTTATTACTTATATTTGAATCACTTGAGTTCTTTCTGGACTAGCTATTAATATTTGCTAGTCTAGATTCACATGAAGAGAAATGTCATACCCTATCACAGACTAGCAGGAAATATCCCAATTTACTTATGATTCAGGGTCACATATGAGTTCTTTTAGGTTTTATTAGTACTCATACAACAGAGATCAAAAGGTGTAAGGGTGTTTACCATGTGGAGTGCTGTGCCAATGGTCTTTTTTCCTGAAAATGGAGTGCATCTGTGTGTTTCCTTATTCAGTTTACCTTTGCTTCTTTTTGGTGTAAACCTGGGAAGTTCCAGTCACCAGACATGCACCTTGTTTCGGTTTTTGCTCATGAGAGACAGAGAGATACTGATTTTTCCTTCAGGGCATACCATCTACTTTGAAGAATTGTGCTTTGGCAGATCTATTTGAGAATCTGCAATCCTGTCTCAACATCTTCCTATTTGACTTTTACTGCAATTGGCAGCGATTTCTCATATATTGTGCTTTACAAATCTCTCTTGGTTTCATTAAAGATAGAGTTTGCTTTTGTGTTTATCATTCTTATTTTGGAGAGATTCACAGAGAAGAACAGAACAATGCCATTTTACTCTGCTATTTTAGAATAGGAAATTATTGTTTAGAGGACTTCACAATATTTGACATTTTTGTTTGTAGGTATTTTAATGAAGGGACTGTCCTTGCACACTACGCAGATGTCCTGGGTCTTTTGCTTAGATTGAGGCAGATTTGTTGTCATACTCGTCTCCTTACAAATGCAGTGGCTTCTAGTGGTCCCTTAGGTAAGTAAATAAGATTGGTTCATTCCATTATGTGTGTTAGAGATATTTAAATCAGAATGAGAAATTTTTATATGGCCTTAGTTCACTTTGTTATTTTATTTTGACAAATGGACATTGTTTTTAGTATTGGACTCAGCTGGGAATTTATCTAAGAATTTTTTTTACTAATGAAATGGAATTATAATGAGGTATTTCTAGGACTTTCAGTGATGGATACCCTTTGATGGAAGGGTATCTGCCTTTTATTCTGTGCTTGTATGTACAGATTATGTTATAATGATGCTTCTGTATGAAGCATATTATGTGAGTTGGCTACTATCTTGGCTTCTGAATTTTTCTTAAAATGTCAAATTTTAATCATGCTTTTTGCCTATGACAGAAAAAGATGAAA
The DNA here is from genome assembly GCA_963574885.1 of Lepilemur ruficaudatus. Taxonomy (NCBI): domain Eukaryota; kingdom Metazoa; phylum Chordata; class Mammalia; order Primates; family Lepilemuridae; genus Lepilemur; species Lepilemur ruficaudatus. Next base: position 10,820 of record CAUYRT010047974.1, read on the forward strand.
GACTACCCCTACTGGCAAGCAAAACTTTTACTTATATAAGGCAGATTAACTTGTTTAGTCATATTACAAATCTTGCTCTGAAATTAATTTTTCAGCCTTTTCTCTAGGAAACGATACACCTGAAGAACTGAGAAAGAAGTTAATAAGGAAGATGAAGCTAATTCTGAGCTCAGGTTCAGATGAAGAATGTGCAATTTGCTTTGATTCTTTAACGGTTCCTGTGATAACACACTGTGCACATGTATTTTGTAAACCCTGTATTTGCCAAGTCATTCAGAATGAGCAGGTTAGTCTTTTGCTCAGCATAGATTTAGTATTTGATGAAGTGGTATACCTGTCTTTATAGTGTAATTAAAACCTAAGTCTAACAGTATATGGAGTTTTGTACTAGGATTTAATGTACCTTTTATGGTTAATTATTCCAGTATTTTAATAGTGATAGATTTCTCTTAATGAAGCACTTTAAATATAAAAATTTCTTTGAGTCACTGTTTCAGTCAGTATCTTAATTCCACTAACTGTTTAGATCATTGCTATCCAATAAACAGATTGATAATGTGAGACATAAGGTAATTTAAAATTTTCTAGTAACCATATTTTTAAAAAGTAGGAAACATGAAATTAATTTTAGTAATATATTTTTTAACCCAATATATCTAAAATATGAAAAGTATTAATATGATAGTGTCATTTTTTAAGACTAAGTCTTCAAAATTCAGTGGTGTTGTATACTTATAGCACACCTCAGTTTGATTTAGCCACATTTCAAGGACTTAATTGCCACATATGCCTATTGGCTATTGTATTGGATAAGGTAGGTCTAGGTTCTTTTGTGTGGTAGAATTTTTTTGAAGTGGACTAATTCTTTAAGCAGTCCTTCAAGCTGGGACAGAATTTTTGTTTTTACATTTTTAGTTAATATATAACATACATGTAGGAAAAAATGCACAAATCACTATTATGTAGCTCAATGAATTATCATGAACTAAACACATCCATGTAACTACTTTTCAGGTCTCCTTCCCAATCATTTACTCTCTCCTTCCTCCCAAAGGGTACCTCCCTATACTGACTTCTGTGACATAGTTTTAGTTTTAGAATCTTTTTTATTGAATGGTGTTTCGTATCTAGTTATTTAAGACACAATCTATTTTATTAGCAGATTTTGGTACAAATGGATACAACAGTTGTTGTTTTGAATGAACCCAATAGGATTTAACAAATCTGGATAGCTTTATAAGCTAATAGTTTTATAAGCCATTAAGAAGGAATTTTTTTTTAAAGAATAGTTCTAAATAATGTGTTGCATTGTATTTAGCTTCAAGAAATTGTTATTCATGGTTTTTTTACTTGCCTGCAAAGGTACAATATTTAGTGTTTCAAGCTCTTGGTGCTAGCCAGACAAGATCTTTTGCTCCCCACACATCCCACTTACCACATTAGAACACTGTTCTGTCTGGAGTTCAACATTTACAGATTTATCTCAATGGATGCATCTAATAAAAGGTTTTATAAAATGTTAGTTATGAGAGATATAGAATTTACCATACATTTTTTAAGTTTTAGGCAAATTTATATTTGCTTCTCTGATAAATGTTACTCACACTTTGTTCTTTCTTATATAGCCACATGCTAAATGCCCTTTATGCAGAAATGAAATACATAGAGACAATTTATTAGAATGTACTCCAGAAGAATTGGCATGTGACGGTGAGAAAAAGTCTAATACGGAATGGACATCCAGTTCAAAGGTGAAATATACATGTGCAAATATTTGAATATTTGTTATACCTTATCTGTATATATATATAGCCTTTATCAAAATAATTCTGCTTTCATTCATGTCATTTGAATATTACATTCTGTTGGTGACTACTGACATTTTTACTTATTTTTAGTGGTGAATTTGAGAAGGAAAAGAATGGGTTCAGATTATTATAGTATTCTTTCAGTCTTAATTTGTTTTTAATTAGTAGTCTCTTAGTTTTGCATTTTAGAGAAATAATATAAAAAGACCTTTCTCTTTATAACAAAAAATTTTGGACTTATTTTAAATAAACCAATTGAAAATGGAATCTAATGGGTATCTTTTTTTTTTTCAGATTAATGCTCTAATGCATGCATTGATTGACTTAAGAAAAAAGAATCCCAACACAAAAAGTTTAGTTGTTTCTCAATTTACAACATTCCTGTCTTTAATAGAAACACCACTTAAGTAAGTTCAACAGTGTTTTTCACTTTTAGTAAAAAGATTTTATATAAGCGTGTGGATTTGGATAGCAAGAAAAGTCACTGTTTTTACCAGTTTTAGTCATTTTATCTATCTAAAATATTCATAGTCACAATAGAGAATATTTCCTGGCAGCATAGGATTTTAAAGATGAAGTCCTGAATTTATTAGGAAAAAACTGACTGCAGTGCCTGGCTATATTAATAGGTGCTCCATAAACATTTGTTAAATGGATGAAAGAATTGATTAAAGAGATTTGTAATTAAATTCTCTTTATAATATAGTATTGTCTCTTTTCTTCTCCCCGTTAGAGCCTCTGGATTCGTGTTTACTCGTTTAGATGGTTCCATGGCCCAAAAGGAAAGAGTTGAATCAATTCAGTGTTTTCAAAACACTGAAGCAGGATCTCCAACTATAATGCTTCTGTCCTTAAAAGCAGGTGGAGTTGGTTTGAATCTTTCTGCAGCTTCTCGAGTATTTTTAATGGATCCAGTAAGTAGTTTTGTAGACTTTGCAAAGTGTTATTACCTCCTTCAAAAAAATAAAACACAAAAACTGTTTGGTAAATACCTTGATAGTTGTAATTGATTGTGAAAATTCTTAGGCATACTTTAGAAATAGATAATAATAAGTTAATAAATGTGGATTGAGAGCTTTCTCTTAAGTGCTTTACATATGTCAACTGAAATCCTCACAATATCCCTATGAGGTAGATACCATTATTACCCCTGTTTTATACAACTGAAGCACAAGAAAGTGAACAATTTGCCCAACATCACACAACTAGGAGTAGAATGGAAGCTAAAATGCACTCTGAACTTTACTCACTAAGCTGTGTGACTTGGAGATGTATTCACATGGGAGTATGTTTTCCTAAATGCACAAAGAAGCTGCTTGGGCTGGAAGGACTAATTCAGTTGCTAATCTGAATGGGTACTATGTGGGCTAGAAGCAACCCTATGCTATTTATTTCTGTGCGTTCATGGATTTAAGGTTTGTGGTTTTTAGCTTGTTGCCTGAAACTCAAGATTCATAACATGTAGAAATTTTACTGAGATATAAATGTTAGTTATTTTGGTAAAGCTGCCTTAACATATATTTGCTTTCTAAGGCTTTTTTTCCACATCCCTCAACTGAGGGTAACCTCATTCCGATTACAAGAATCATATTTAGGCATTCATGGTGAATGTCACGGATGGCAGTTGTCAGGTTTTTTTTTGTTTTTTTTTTTTTTGCCTTAGTACTATGGATGAAGTTTTAAATTTTTGTTAGAGTTTTAGTCTTTTATGGTTATTATTAAAAAAATCATTGTAACTATAGTGATAATTCCAGAAGCTGATTTTCAAATCAAATTCTCCAACTTTCTTTCTCTTATAATCTTAGTATTGGATAAGGAAGAGGTTGTTAGTATCAAAATAGAATAATTAGTATTGTAAAGTTCATCAGAGACTGAACTCTTCAGTTACAGTTTTAAAAAATTTATGAATGTTTTAGCAGTTTCATAATAAGTTGATTGTTTTTCATTGAACATATCAAGTTTCCAGTGTTGTTTCTAAGTAAAAGTTAGGTCCCAGAAAAAATAGTAAGATTTAATAAAAAAAATCTGCTCATGAATATCTTTTACCTTTTCATGAAGCATTGTACGAGAGTTAAGGTGAAATTTTGATGTCCATTATGAGCTTCTGATGAAACTAATTGCTTCCTTAATTACTACAAGTGAGAATAGGAGCTGTCAGTTTTATCTTATGAGATAAATTGGATATCTGGGAGTCATACTTAGATGTATTATATATTGCCAGCTTGTCATTAGGTTTCTGGATAAAAAATACAGGCAACAGAAAAACATTATACATGGTCTTTTGTTTGGTATAATGATTCAATAATGTGTCTAATTGTGAAATACAGAATATTCACAAAATATGATAGTTGTCGGTTTTAGAAAATCATAAGCTAAACATATCCTTAAATCTAACCTCCTTACTAAAAAAGAACCCAAAGCTCAAATTACAGCAAGTTAATAGCAAAACTTTCCCTATCCCTAGGTCCCAAGGTAACTTAAAAAAGAAGAAAACAGCATAAGTTGTACTATAAACCTACATATGCATCTATGAGTTTGTTTTTATTTTCAGCTGGTACTTTGCTAGGTAAATATTCCTTGTACCCACAATACCATTTTCAGCTTCAGGAATTATTTCTTTTATTTAAAATGTAATGATCCTTATTCTAACATTTTATGATTTTATTTAAAAGCTACTTATTATCTTTCTAAAGAACGCTATATCTTTGTGGTTATTCTTCCCTTTTCATCATTTTATTCTTCATTATAAAACAGTCTCCATGATAATGTCTGTGTTAATTAGCTAATGTTACTTTTTTAGCTGAGTTTTTTTTTTTTTTTTTAATGGAAACCACTGTACAGGGTTTATTTTTTTACCCCTAAAAATTGACATGAACAGCATAGCTGAATTTTTGTAACACACTTACAGGGTAACTTTTACTCACTGCACTCCACCAAGGCAAACTTCGCAGAAAGACAAAGCCACACTCAATAATAAGTAAGGAGTGGGGAGAGACAGGGAAATCTCATGAAATTAGGGAATAAGTATATCTTTAGCTCAGTTTTGAAGTCAAACTGATTTCAAACATAGATACAGAAAATTACATCAACAAAAGTAAGCTTTTTGGACTAGAGAAAAAAGTTAAACCTTTTCCTCTGTTAAGCACACATAAATTCACTTTAAAATGGAAGACAAAGCAGAAATTGTAATCAACAGATACTTACATTGGGTGCTAACACACATCAGACCCTGTTTTAGGTACTGGAAGTGCAGTGATCGGGGAGAGTGCCTGTTTATCAGTGTCATGATTGGGGAGGTGGATTTTTCCATAGGTATATTGACAATGTCAGTATCTGAATTCAGTCCAAAAATGTTTAGTCAGAAAAAGATGAATGAATGAATAATACTGAAATGAAAGCACTAATGCAGAACACTCTCACAGATCAGGGGAGTAACAAAGCAACTTATGTTCTTGGTAGGCCTGGAATCCCGCTGCTGAAGATCAGTGCTTTGACAGATGCCATAGACTTGGCCAGAAGCAAGAAGTTATCATCACAAAAGTGAGTTTTTAAACCATCTATATTAAGATTAGGTTGATGGGGCTTCTCAAATTATACAAGTAATGAATGAATAGATTATTGTAAGGATTGGAGTAGAATTATGCAGAGCAAAATATAAAAGTCACCTTTTTTCTCCTCAATGAATAGTTTAATATATGCTATTTCAGGGCCCTTTCTCAGTTATAAACATTCATATTTATGTCTGCATCTCTCCTTAAAACATATCTTTTAAAGATAATTGGGATTATACTTTATTATTATTCTGCAACATATTTTTTTTCCTTTAAAAGTATACATTGGAAACTACCGTATAAGTACATTTAGATCAACACTTTTATTGTGATTGAATATATATAACAAAATTTACCAGTTTAGCAATTTCTAAGTGTACAGTTTAGTTGTGTTAAGTACATTCACCACCATCACCACCACCCATCTTCAGAACTTTTCCATCATGTCAAACTAAAACTCTACCCATTAAGCAATAACTCTCTCCCCATAGCCCCTGGCAACCACCATTCTAACTCTCTGAATTTGACTACTCTAGAAACCTATATACATCATAATTTACTTACCCAGTCCAATGTTTTGCTAATAAAAACAGTGCAATAATGAACATTATTGTAAATACATCTTTGTGCATACATACAAATATTTCTTCATGATAGGTTAAGAAAACTAGAATTCTGGATTTACAATTTTATTAGGTAACTGTCAAGTTGCTTTCAAAATAGGCTTTATAATGTGTGAGAATGATGTCAATTCATGCTTATGTGGTGAAAAAAAGTACCATTCTAATTTGCATTTACCTAAGACCTTGAGCATATTTCACATGTCTGCTGCTCATTAATATTTTTTTCTGTGAATTCTTATATATTGTTTGCCTGATTTTCATAGTTATGGTTTTATAATATAAAGGACCCCTTATACAGTCTGATTTTAAATTTTTTGTTTATGCATGTCGGAAATAGTTTATCCCAGGCTCTTCCTTGTCTTTCCACTTTGAGTTTTTTGTCATGAAAAAGCATTAATATTTTTGTGATTTAAAATATGTCAGCCTTTATTATAGCTTCTAGGTTTTAAGGTCTTAGGACAGAAGGCTTTATCTTCAAATTATTTAAACTATTCTTCTGTATTTACTTCTGATTCTTTTGGAAGATTTTATTTTTTGTGTTACGATTTGTGACATAGGTCTAAGTTTATTTTTTCAAATGAAGAAATTGTTTTATCATATTTTTTTGAAAAGTCCTTTTTTCCTACTAATAAGAAATGTCACTTTTATCATAAACTAATTCATATATATTACATGGGTCTTCTTCTAGACTATTGTGTTCCTTTGATCTCTTTTCCTATTTTCAGGACACTGTTACTCTTACATAACTGTGGTTTTCTAAAGTTCTTTTTAATATCTGATAGGATAAAGTATCCTCATTACCCTTCTTTTTAAAAATTATATTGGTTATTATTACTCTTGAACTTTGAATTTAGGTTATCAAATCTTGTTTAAGAAATCTTGAGATTTATTGAATTTATGATTACTTTGAGAACTTTCTTTATAAATAAGGAATGTTTCCATACAGGAACATAAGATAGTATTGCTCTCCATTTATTTATATCTTTTATGTATTTCAATAAAGTTTTGTAATATAACTTCTTTAGAGTACAGTAACTGGGATTTCTTACACAGTGTTGAATAGTAGTATTGATAGTAATCATTCTTGACTTGTTCCTGTGTTTGGTGGAAATACTTTTACTGGTGTACATTAACTTTGTTGTTCTTGGTAAGTTTTTAGTAGACATCCTTAATAAGGTTGAGACATTTATTCCTAAAGAGGATTTTTTTAATCAAGATTTTTATCAGGAATAATGACATTACGTTTTTTTCCTTGTTAATGTTATGAATTACACTGGATAAAGACTCATTCTTGTATCTCTGGGAATTTCTCAATTTGGCTTTTTTGATATAATGGTAAAAGTAATTTTACCAGAGTTGCCTATATAGTTTGCTTTTTTGTACTGTTCTTATCTGGTGATCTGTAACTTTGTCCTTATAGCCATATTCTTTATATAAGAGAATCATGTTGGGTGATAAAGGAAAGCAATGCTCAGCTCCAGTAACAATATTATGTTCTGAATATTCTCGCTATATATTGAGAAAAAGAGAGGATCTAAACAGTTTCTAATTATTGTACATTCTTAAAGCAATGTAATATAAGAATACAAATTCCTTTATGGTAGACCAACGTTCTGATGTCACAATTTCATTTTTTCTGTTTTTTTAATGGGCATTGTTGTTAGCAGATTTATCCTTCATGCTGCTCAATAATAGTTCATTTAGTTGTCTTAGTGGGTTTTTTTTAACATTAAATATTTTAAATATTGTTCCCTAAAATGTACTTAACCAATTTAACTTTTTTCTTTTTAAAGTTCATTGTGAAGGACTCTGTTGAAGAAAATATGATGAAAATACAAAACAGAAAGAGAGAACTTGCAGCAGGAGCCTTTGGAACTAAAAGAACAAATGCTAATGAGATGAAACAAGCTAAAATTAATGAAATCAGAACTTTAATTGATTTATAATTTGTGGGACTTTAGTAAGGTCAGTTTGATCAAATACTATGTTTTAGATATGAGAAAAGTACAGAGTTTTAGAAATGAGAGAGAATATGTCTTCTGAAAGGGGCATATTGTTTTACATTAGTGAAGAGGTATTACTGACAAATAATCTTTTATACATGAACCTATTTTTAATGATACTTCCAATAGCAATAAGTTCCATTATATACTATGGCTTAAAATAATTTTTTGAGAAAAAAATTGACTTTGTTACTCAACTTTTCATAGTATCAGCATATGCTGAGTATTTTCATATATCTTCCAAATACTCAGCTTTTTCATATTTCAGATAAGGACTTTTAACCAAATAGTTATTTTCTATGTTGGACACATTTATTCACACAGCCTCCGATTCGTGATGCAGTGGATTTACAGTCCTTGTAAACAATATACATATAAATAAGAGATTGATTTTATTGGACTTTCAAAAACCACATTTACATTCCAAAACCAAACCTTAAATGAAAGACCAAAGTCCAGATTCTCAAGTTACTTGCATTTTTTTTAAACAGCTACATTGAGATATAATTCACATAAGTGACTTGCAATTTTATGTTTATAAAAAAATTAGGGATTATGTTAAAGCACTGTTTTCTCCATTTTAGTCAAGTAGTACTACATTCATTGTTTAAATGTAACTTGATGTGTTTAGGGTGTAAATAACAGTCTGGGGTGGGTGAGAGGAATGCAATTCTACCCAATTTGAATATTTAAATTATGGAACTGCTAAATAGATAATTTTTATAAATAATTTTTATTTATGTAGTTTTTTTGGAAATAACTTTATACATTTTTATAATTCAGAAGACTACTAGACGTGAGAGGCATCATAATCTGGATGGAAGTTGGGCTGGATGACATCCAAAGTTGTTTCCACTCTTAAAGACAGCTTAATCCTGAATGTAAAAATTTCTTTATTAATATGTGCTTAGATTCAGAATTTGATTTTGGAACTTCAGTAACTCATCCTTACATCTATCTGTAGGATAAGTCATCTTTTTCATCTTTTTCTCTTTTACTAATAAGCAGACTCACAGTAGTTGCCACAGAATTCTGGATGACTTTTTCAGTCATATTGAAAATGAATAAGCTAGAAATTTAGCAGTCAGGTTAGGTAGTCAGTGGTTTTATTTCATTAAGCAAAACTTTTTTTTTAATCCAAAGAAAGATTAGTTATTGTAACAAGAGAAGCTTCATGTTTGATGATGCAGATTTAAGAATACCTTAGATAAATCTTGATTGAAAGATGAGATTGAGGCAATGCTGTTACAGGGCACACATCTAAGGTATGTGCCAAATCTCTCACCAGCTAAGTCTTCCCCTCCCTGTGATTTATCTCTTGCTCAAAGGGAACAGTGGATTAGTCACAATCTTTGCAGTCCCTTTTCTCAGCAGTGGCAGAGGGCTGATATTCATCAAGACCAAGACTTTTCTGCAGGGATGAGAGTGGAATAACTTGGGGTTGGTCTGCTAGCATTAGGAGCAGTAGGAAAGTTCTTTACTTGTAGTCGAGCATGCAGACACAGGAAAAATCAGGTTGATCAGAATATGGGTTCGTCATATACCCGAACTCTAGTGAGATTAAGTTATAAACAGTTTTTGGCAAAAAACAACACAATCTACTCTTCCTGCTTACGAAGGCAAAGCCTTACAAACTTACTGTAAAAGGTGAAGGAAGAAAGTTTGCTTCTTTACCCAGACATTTATAGAGTTGTGTTTTTAAACACCTTCATAAGTTTGGCAAGTCATTTAAAAAAATAGCTTTGTTTTATATAGTTTTATTAGATATTGTTAAATAAAAAATTTAACTTTTCCTAAGAAAATGTATAAACCACTGGAATGAAAACTTTACATTATGCTATACTGTTAACTACTGTTAATTCTGTTTTATTATTACATAGAATAATAGCTTTAGAAATATATTGATGACATTGTATTCCCTCTTGTGGTTCAAACTGTATTTTGTGGTTCAAACTGGATTTTGTTTTAAAATGAATAAAAATTTTAAAAGCTTATTAGCTTTCTCAGTGCCATAATTTAAATGACTACTTTCTCTGTAAAGAACATAAATCATTAAATCTCATTTCTGTGAAGGTGTTTATACAACATAATTTTTATTGACAGTACATAAAAAGTACTGTAACAGAATAATTTATTCATATCCCACCTTTATTTTGTTCACTTTATTAACTGGTTGAATTTCTTGTTCAAGAAATCAGTGTTTAAAATGCCTTGATCTAAAAACATTGGTTCCAATTAATTTCCTCATCTGCAGAAACCAAAAAAAGTTGTCATAACACCTATCTACAGATAGCAATCTGGATCATTGTAGATTCTGCCCTTAAAATTACAGCTCTAGGATTAACTATTTCCAGTCAAGAAAATAATCCTACATATTAATAGTTTGTTCACCAGTGAGTACCAATGAAACTATCCTCAGGTAGCATTGGGGAGTGTCAAAGACATTGGTATATTTTTTCTTTGTTTATAGTACTTGCCAAAGTTCTACTCATTAGTATTTGGATAAGATACATTAAAAACATGAGGCCAGATTTGATGTTTGGCTCATAGCAACATAAATAAGTGTTTAACCTTAAGTTTTTAATGCATTAACTTTAAAATATTTTTAAAAGGTATAATACAACAGGAAAATACAGGTGGTAAGGAGAATTAAGATAAAACATTTACTTTATGCATAAATCATAGACCATGATCAAACATGAAGCTAATCCCCAAAGGCACAGATCTGACCTTTATGTGGGCAAGTTTGTCTTATGACTAAAGATTATTTTATCCCCATTGTTCACAAGGGGATAAAAATAAGTAGTTCACCTCCACAAATATATGCCATGTAATTTGAGTTACTATTTTTTTAATACATCTTACTAAGTAATCTTTACTATTTTGGGCTCCTCAGAAAAGATATTGCAGTATAATTAATGCAGCTTTGAATAGAAAAGTTAATACTTCATCTTAATTAAGACATACCCTTGAAAGATCAGGAAAAGCATCTGTTAGCTCAGTCAGTGACTGCGGAGCCATAGAACTTGACACCTTTATGTACATTATATGCTTTTTGGTAAATTGGTCATTATTTCTGATTCTGAAAGTTAGTAGCCTTCACTAAGTACTTATTTAAAATTTAAAAAATATGTAAGCTTTACCTCTTATGCTACTGTGTGAAAAATAGGGAACAAAAGGTAGTAAATGCAGAAAATTAACAGTATATATTGCATGGCGACAAAAATAAGGCAGTGTTATTTACCTGAAGATGAAGTTTCTGTGCCTCTCAACCAAGAACTCAGAAGCCAAAAAGGCTTTGGACTAGCCAAAATTATTGAGAGGCCTTTGTACCATAGCACCTAACACACAGACACACATTTTAAATCTTTGGTATATGCTTCATTGCACTTGAAGATCATAGCAACTCATTCTACCAGTCCAAATAACTAGTTTATTTTATCAAATCACTTATCATTTATATAATTTTAGGTAAATCTTCGCTTTCTTTAGCTCCTATGGTAGCTAGCCTCCAAGATGGCCCCAAACCATTCTTGATTCCAGGTATCCATACCCCTGTGTATTCATTTACACCAATATGAATAGGAATGACCCATGTAACCAATAGGATATCATAGAAATGAAGGAGTGTAACCTCAAATGCTAGGTCACAATTGCTACGTAGCTTCCGCCCAATTAAACCTTTAAAGTTTCTTTCTGTTGTAGTCTACTCTGTTTTCTTTAATACAATCATTTCTGACTACTCATTTTAGCTTTAAAAGGTCATTTTGGATGTTATCCTTCTCTAGCTTCCCTTGCCTGGCAACCTAGGATCATCTGCAAATTTAATAAATAAATGCCTTACAACTCCATTCTATCATTTTTAAATAATGGATAAAAACACTAGAAGGCATTAGGTCCAGTACTGATTCTGACAGACCTGAAAGATTACTGAGTTATGTTCAGAGACTGACAATGAACCTATGATGATGTTAAGGTTACAATATTCTGATTATCTGAATACCCACTTAATATGGAAGTGCAGTGTGGGTGACAGACTAGATAAATTGATCTCACTTTTTTTCCAATCTATAAGATCAATCACCATCCCTGGAGAACATTAGATTTAAATCTCTTAGATACCAATTTTTAAAGTATGTATCCTAGTATCAAGCATTATAGTGGTTTTTAAAACTATGACAAATGCTACAAGTTATGAAGAATTCTCTAAGGGTGTGTGGGGGAATCCTTAATTTAATTAAACAACCAAGATATAGCAATATGTCTTTATTTTTCATACAGGGTGCCACTGCAGGTAACCATCAGAGAACACATTGCTATTTTCGAATATACAAAACTGAACAAAAGCATTTTAGCATGCTGCTTTACTGTACATAGAAAACTGGTGAACATCTTCAGACACTAAGACTAGGAAATAAAATGAGTTAACGCCATTTGTTGATATGTTTATGAATCATTCAGCAGTATTACTGTAG
>CAUYRT010047976.1:0-29041 GCA_963574885.1 Lepilemur ruficaudatus
AAATAAATAAATAAACATTGAGTGAAAGAAGTCAGACAGAAAAGACTACAAGAATATTTACTGTATGATACCATTTATATAAATTTCAGAAAACAGACAAAACTCAATGATGGTATACATGAAAAAAACGTTCTATTAAAATGAACTCTCATATTAAGGTGAGAAGACAATGTCTAGTTTTTCGTGTTTCCTAAACGTTGGCTATTATAGCCATATGCAGAAAATCATCACCCCTTCCTGCCAATGACAGGCTTGAGGTGACAGTGGAAACTCTGCAACACACGTGCAACGCTGGATACGAAGATGGCAGGTGGTTCCAACACTCCCAGTCTTGACTGCTTAAGGAGGGTATATTTAGAAGGTAACAGAATTTATTAGACCTGACAGATCAGGAGGAGGTATATCACCCTCCTCCGCCCATATCACTCATCTTACTAAACACATCTCAATATGCAAAGGCTGAAGGAAGAGGTAATCACAATAATAATGATCACTATTTTTAAATGGATAAGTGTATGTACCAATAACTGTGCTGGGAGCATAAAATAAATGGTTGATGTGTGACTCAGAGCAACAAATAGAATAGCTATTATTACGTCCCCAGTTGAGGAAACATGGCGTGGGATGGTGACACTCCAGTTTCTCTCATTTGAGGGGTTGGCCAGGAGCTGGAGGCCGTCGCATCGGTCAGTGGAGTGGAGTGAGGGCGCCTAATCCAGGTGACACCTGATTGATCCTCTTCCCTTTGAGTAGCTGATAGATTTGCTAGGTAGGGAAGGGGAACTTTCTCATTATGTTATTCCCATTCTGAGTATTAGTTTCAACTGTGAGCTAGGTTACTCACCCAAAACAAACTTTACATTTCTTTCTCTGCATGAAAAAGACCCAATATTTGAAATAAAAATAACTCAACTTAATGTGAAGTTTTGCTGTTTAATTACAGTTTCTTAAAAGTTCCCTTTGAGTACTAAGAAATGAGGATTTCAGTATCAAAGAGAAAGCACATATATTTTCAGAGCCCATTGGCGATCAGGAGGTGTTAAAACATCACCCCTGCATTTGCCATGGTGTGGGTTGCATGGTTGGTCATGCTGCCTTATTCACAGGCGTGACTGGGACAGGAATATCACCCATTTAATTATTGTGAGGAGGTTCTTCCTATCACGGGACTAATGCATCAGAAATTTTCATAAAAATAACTTAGTAAGAATATTTCAACCTTATGACAAATCTTAATTTTTCAATTTTTTAATTTTTGTGTATGGAAACTCAAACTTAGCCATAATCTATTATTGATATTTTTGTCTTATTCTCTAATTGTTGTGATCATCTGCTCAAGCATTATAAAATTGAACAGCTTGAGATTAGCATTCAAGGTTTTAGTCAGGAAAGCTTAACTCTCAAATATTATAGTTTAGCTATTTATCCATAATCAAATTTATAGTAATTATGTAAAATGCATAAGGATTTTAAATCCATCCTTCAAAGTAATCTAATTTATATTTATAACTTCATAATTATATTATCTTCCAATGATTACTACAATCTTACATATTGAGAGTGAACAATAGATTAAAGATAGACTTTTATCTTTTCCTTGGTTATTTGATCTCACTAATTATACATTTAATAATGATCAATTACAAGTTAATATACATAATTGTATTATTAAATCTAAGTCATATAGACGTTTATTTAATAATCTAAGTTAGTATGGCCCCTTAATAGCTCTCAGTAAATTAGACTTGCATTTACCCACCAAAAATTTTAAGACTTTTAAATCATTTCTTGTCTGTTCTCTGCCTTCTTGTCTTGAATTTGGGGTAAACCAACCTACTTTAACTAAGAAAGCAAAATCATGAAGAATCAAATTATAGACTTCAAATGATTGAGTTTATTTTACTTTTTTGGTCTGTTTGAATATTGGTATATAGGAGATAGGATTAATTCTTTTTTATATGAATTGGTAGAGTAATAACTTGAAGAACACATGACTTTCAGTTAGCCAGGCCCTATTCAAGCTCCTTTCATCAAGATATTTAATCTGCAAACAACCCTGAAGGGTAGGTACTGTTATTATTCTCTTCAAGGGAAGAGGAAACCAAGGCATGAAGAAAATAACTAAACTTTCTCAAGGTCAGATGGCAAAGCCAGGCCACTGGACTCCAGAGGGTAGGCTCTGAACCATTATTGTTTCTTCAGGGTATTCATGGTCCTTGGTTTCAATTTACAGAAGCATGAAGTCTGAGAGATGCAAATGGAACTGCTAAGTTATTTATTACCTCCATGCAATATTTTATTAATAATATTGGGAAATCTATGACTGTATTTCTTGTTATATAACAAATGTTTCTGATTAAAGCATATAAGAAGAGGATTTTCCATTTATTAAACCACTCATGGTTCTTGAATTCTATTTATTTTATTCTTTTTAAGCTCATCGGGGTTTTTTTTTTTTTTGTATCAAATAAAATTAGAAAACCAAAGCAAATTCATTTTAAATGATTTAAGTAGATATCTGAAATTAGACTGGATTAAGATTTTAAAAAGTTGGTTAATAAAAACAGGGGGATCTTCTAAATATTTGGATATGTGTCTGTGCATATCTGCACTTTGGAAGTAAAATGAAGACTGCTTCTTTGAGGCTTTCAAAGTAACAAATAAACACACAATTTTTATAGTGATTGAGTAAAATACGTTAAATCAGCCCTTCTTAAGAAACTAATTTTTATACAGCTATGGAAATGGAAGCCAAAATTGTTAAGGACTCCTTATTGCCAAATACTGTGCATGTCACATTGCATACATTCTCATCTCATTTTCCTAATGACCTAGTGAAGGAAGTATTACACTATTTTGAAGTTTAGGGATCTGTGACTCAGAGTGGATCAAATAAACTGCTAGATAAAATGGCTCGCCCTTATTGGAAGCCAGATCTGACCTTGTGCTAAAATCTGTCTTTTTCCATTTCCCTCTAAGAATCTGAAAACCTCAAAAAAATTTAAGTGGTATTATGGGCACAGAGGGTCACATATCTGTGTTTGTTTGTCCTTCATGTCTTAAAAATGATGTATTTTTATACTATATAACATATTCAAGTAGGTATACATTCATAAGAATAGTCACTAATCTACTAATAAAAAATAAGACATTAATATTTGAACACTACTGATTTCTAAAACCAAACTTTTATATGTGAACCACAAAATTGTTCTCCAAAACTGGTCTCACTTTATATAATTTGTACAGTGATGTTCTAATATTTATTTAGATATTCAATATTCTTTAATAGGTGCTATAAAATCTGAATGTTAACAGTTTTCATAAGGTTTTAAATTTATGAACTGGCCCCAGTGTCAAGTTGACTGATTACAGTTAAGCCTACAATATAAGCTTTCTTCCTCAAATATCCTGAAATTTAAAACTTTTAACATGGTAATTAATTACACATTTAAAAAGTACCCAAAAAATATCAGCACAATTTGAGACATTTCATAGAAACAATCATACTTGACAGAATAGTTCATATTCACTACAGAGGAAAACATTTTTATACTGAACAAGCCTGGATTTATGATATCAGCTTCCTTCAAAGCAATGACTTCTAGGTCTTCAGACTCCACAAAAGATGAATTCAGTTCAACGCTTCGGGCCTGGAGATCTGGCCCCAGTGAGATACATTGACTCATTTTGCTTCCTTGCTCAGTATCTTCTCTGGGTGGCAGACTGAAGAGATGGTACCTGGAAGGTGATTTGGTGAAAATGGTGGTAATTTAGCAGCAATTTTTGTAGCTACTATATCCCAGTGGGAGTCATTCTGTTCCCTAGAAAGTAAGAGCTTTGATCAAACATCCAAGTAGGGAGGGTTATGTGCTCAACATGGAGTTAAGTTGAAGAGATGGGTAAAACACACAGAGCTGATTCCAACCTAACAGGCAAGGCTCTGCGCGAGATGCGATGCAGAAACTGTGGTGAGGGTTTAGATTAAATCACATCTGCTGCCACCATCAGTATTCTTTCCCTTTGCTGGTTTCCTATTTGGAGGAGAGCTTATAAACGGACATGAGTGCAGCATGATAAGTGATAAACAAAGACAGAATAAATGAAACTCAGTTCTCTTTCTTGCCTTTACTCATTGCTCTTAGTCAAAAGCAGAAACAGGTTGACATCCAGAGCCTTATAGTGGGAGATTCACATTTTAATTTGTGGTTCTAATAATTTTTTAAAAATTATTCTGGAGAGTCATTGGGAAAAACATTTTTCTTAACCTATCTTTAGGAGTAGAGGAAAAACATAAAACCTATGGAATGTAAAATCACAATCAATAGAGCTTGATTTTGTGAAAACTATAAAACACACCTATACTTCATTCATGTGTTAGTAAACTTTGTTATTTATTAAAGCAAACTTAATGAGCATATACTGGGTGCCACCGTGGTTTCCCTAATAGATTTCAAGATCATAGGCACAAAAAGACAAAGCCAAGCGGAGGTGGATTTATGATGGAGAGAAAGAAACTCAAATTTCAGAGTCATACAAGTGCAAGGCTCATCCAAGACTCAGAATAGTCTTAGCGCAATGTGAATGTGGTCATTTGTTTTTATAACATTTACAAAAGATATCTAAACTGCAATTTGTTAACACTTTCTGGTATATACATCTTTCCCTTTGTTATATTTCCTTACAGCCATTGAGGTGACCTTGGGCATTTTGAGCATCTGATCAAAGGAAAATTGAGTCACAGGTTCATTTAGATTGTGTCTAAATGAGCAGTTTGCACTACCTCTTTGTCTAGATGTAGGTGTTCTGATATGGGAAAAGCTTCCAAGAATATTTCTATATCCCATTATGTAAAATCACACCACTTTGTGACACCAAAATCAGTCCAGAGGCCATATCTTGGTGTAAACATGTCTTATGACACCTAAAGTAGGTGGCTAGAGCAAGAGCACATGGTTTGAATCATACAAAGTTAGAAATTAGTCTATGAAAAATTCTTTCAATCAGTAAATGTAGAAAACTGTAAACGGAAGTTATTTTTCTTATCGATGTATACTAGTCAGAATAAAATTCCTATCCTGTCATTTATATAATTGATAATACAGTATATAGAATTATAAATGTAGTAAAGATTGTTTTTCTTTTTTTGAAGAAGATTTCTACAAAATGAAATGTACCAGAATGAAATGAAATGTATTACAACCTACCTTGTGTTTGTAGGACAGAGACCCATAGCAGTACAATTATGGGGAAATCAATGACAACATCTACATGAAATAAACTTGGTAAAATTTTTCCCATTTTGACAGTATTCCTAAAAATCATATAACATGACCAAGAATAATCTGTGAATCTGAAAGGAATTCCCTAATCCATGAAAAACAATTGTTGCTCAAACATGCTAATGGAATACGGGAATTATTTCTCTATTTTCTCCATAGAAAACAATATCTCAAAATTATCGTTACCATATGAAAAAACTATTAAAGAAAATTCTGCCATAAATTAAGGAAAAAGCATGTTAGAGAGATGTGTCAGTAGTTAGGTTAATGAAAATTTTGTTTTTCTAATTTTGTATTATCTGTGTTATTTTTCATCATTTTAACATTCATCATTTCTTATGTTTTCTTTTTTCATTTGAAATAAATGTTCACTTTTGTATCTATTTCTGCATTCATCATTTTAGATTCTTTTTCTTGAATATGCTCTTCCAAATCTTACAGGACTAAATTTCTGGAGGTAAGAATTATTTAGATCTCTGGATTCGAGTATTCCAATATTCTTTATCCTATATCAGTAAGTTAAAAATGAGTATCCCCAAACTCACTACTCCTAGAAAGCTCTTGAAAGCCTCATTCTTTTATATGGCAAATTCTGTTATCAGGATCGCTAACAAACAACAGTTCTCATAGCTTACTGGTCCTCACATATCTTTAAAAGTTTTTTGGGGTGTGTGTCATATTTCTTCTAACTATAAAGATTAAGTTATGGCTGCACACCTACCCCAGAAGACAGAAAGCTTGACAAAATATTACTGACATGCTTTAAAATAATACACATTTCTCAAAAAACCAAGAAATTAAGTATTTGATACTTATGCCACTTTTACTCATAATTACCTGAGGGAAAAGTAATAGTTATATAACTATCTATTTTTAAAATCCTAACATGAGTATTAGGCTGAAGAGATTGAAAATAAACATGCAAATATAAATGAAAGTCAATCATCATAAAGGACTTCATCCTCATCATCCTCATATTGATTAGTGCAGGGAGGCAGGGCCACAAGGAGATTAACTACTTCTCCTCGTGAAGCCAGGTCCCTTAGATAGGGGTCCCCACAGAGGACAAGAAAATTGACAGGAAATAGGAAGAATAAAAGAATACACAGAGACTGAGGTATAGTTTTTAGTTTTATAAAAGAAGATTAGATAAAAGCAGGGGTACTCAGGAGTCTAGATCATCTCTCTGTGAATGGTCCAGCCCCAAAGTTAGATTCACATAGGTTTCTATAATCACAGATATCAATTACCAGTTGACATAATAACATATTTACATATCTAGTAGTACAGTTGCTATGGGTAACAGATAGCAACAGGTAGTGGGTTAGGGTCAAAAGTCCTTTCAAAGGGCTTTTAACAATTTCTAATCTAGGTGAAAAAACAGGTACAAAGTCTTTCAAGGACTAACTTCTAAGTTCTAAGAGATAGTTACCAATTAACAGAGGAATAACAAAGTGGTATAGTGGCTATATATTTCTGTGATCTAGTTATTATGTACTTAAGGCAGACAGGAGAGAGCAGAAAGCCCATCTCTACATAACAAATTGTTCATAATCACAGGGGCACGTCTCTGGCAAAGGGCACTCTTTGTCTCTGGCTCCCATTCCTATAGCCAGATATTTACCTGTTTTGCCTTTCAAAAACAGGAAGACGTCACAGATTCTGAGATAACTGAGAAACTTCTTGGAAAACATCCCTTCTGGAGCTTTGAGAGCCCTCCCAAGGTGGAGGCAGCCCTTGATAAGCAAACTAATGAGTTCACGTATTCCTTCAAGGCAAACCCTGCAAACTCCTGTTTCTGTCTTTAATATAACAATATTGAGCTATGCAATAAAATAATGATCTTATAAGCAGCATCTCATTAATTCTTCAATCATATTTCTCAACAGATTAGTAGGCTTAGGAGAAAGAAGAAAAGTAAAGGTAGGTCTCATCTTCAGGATGGCAGAGGTGCAGAGGTGGAGGAGATGGAAGGGGAGGCAGGAAAGGCAGCATTGTTGGTGTAAATTTCCTGGAAAAAAAATGTGTGTGTAAGTGGACCCGTGTAGTTCAAACCCTGTGCTGGTCAAGAGCCAAATGTATTTTGTTGAGTTCTTGTGCTTATATTCATAAAGGGTATTGATCTGTAGTTTCCTTGTCTTGTAATATCCTTGTCTGGTTTTGCAATTAGGGTAACACTGACCTCACTGAATGAATTGAAAAGTGTTTCCTCGATTCCCAATTTTTGGAAGAGTTTGTGAAGGAGGATTTGCATTAATTCTTCTTTAAACGTTTGATAGAATTCATGAGTAAAATCATCTGTGTCAGGGATTTATTTATGGCCAATTTTTTGATTACTAACTCAATATATTTATTTTTAAAAGTCTATTCATATTTTTTATTTCTTTTTCAGGCAGTTTTGGTAGTTCATGTCTCTTTAGAAATTTGTTCATTTCATGTAGCTTATCTGATTTGTTGGTGCACAATTGTTTACAGTGTTTCCTGATAATTCATTGTATTTCTATAAAATTGGTAGTGATATCTCTCCTTTTATTTCCTGTTTCATTAATTTAAGACTTCTATCTTTTTTCTTGGTAAATCTGGGTAAAAGATTGCCAATTATACTGATTTTTTTTTCACCAAACCAAGTTTTGATTTTGTTGATTTTCTGTATATTTTTCCTATTCTCTGTTTTGTTAATTTATACTTAAATTTTACTATTTTCTTCCTTCTGCTTGATTTGTAGTTAGGTTGATTTTCTTCATCTAATTTCTTAAGATGAAAGTTTAAGTTAATAATTTCAACTTTTTCTTTTTTTAATACAAGCATTTAGAGGTATAAATTCACTGCTAAGCACTGCTTTAGCTACATCCAATAGTTTTGGAATGCTGTGGGTATTTTTTTCATTCACCTCAAGTTTCTTTATAACTTTTCTAGTAATTTTTGACCCATTTTGTTATTCAAGAGTATGTTGTTTAATTTCAACATTTTTTTGTATTTCCCAAATTCCCTTCTGTTATTGATTTCCAATTTTATTCCACTGTAATCAGAGAACAAACTTTGCATGATTTTAATCCCTTTAAATTTATTGAGATTTGTTTTGTGGCCTAATACATGGTCTATTCAGGAGAATAGTTCATGTACACCTGGGGCTAGTCTGTTGTTTGTGTGTGTGGAATGTATTAAAGATACCTGCTAGGTGTGGTGGATTTATAGTTTTGTTCAAGTATTTTATTTTCTTTTTGATCAGCCATCAGCTACCTAATTGTTCTATCCATTTAAAGTAGGTGTTTTAGTCCCCAACTATTATTGTTAAAATGTCTATTTGTTTTGTCAATTCTGTCAATTTTACCTCATGTATTTGGGTCACTGTTGTCAAGTATATGTTTATAATTGTTGTGTCTTCTTGATGGACTGACACTTCTATTATAAAATGTCTTTTTTTTTCTATTAGCAATTTTTTTCTTAAAGTCTATTTTGTCAGTACTATAGACATTCCAGACTATCTATGTGACTTCAGGGAAAGCAAATTTTTTTTTACAGGACACAAAAGGCAATAGACATGAAAAAAATAATAATAATTTTAACTTCACCAAAATTAAAAAAGTTCTGTTCATCATAAGATGCCAGAAGTAATGATTGATAAATCAGAAGTACAGACATGAAGAAGATATTTGTAAAACATATACCTGACAGAGACTCACTCTTGAGGACATATAGCTTATTGTTATAATTCAATAATAAGAACATAGTAATTCTAACAAAAATAGGCACTGAATGTTAACAGATGCCTCACAAAGCAAGATATATTAATTAGCTAGCAAAAAAATAAAAATGTACTCAGCATCGTTAGTCAGCTGGAAATGTAAAATTAAAAATATAAAGAGATTTGAGTACATACACATTATAATTGCCAAAATTTGAAAGAGATGGAAAACGTCAAATGATGGAGAGCATGTGGAACAACAGAACTGTCATACATTATTATTAAGAATGAATCTATAGAACCACTTTGGAGAAAATTCTAGCAATTTCTTTTAAAACTAAACATTCATCCATACTGTGCCCAGTAATCCTATTTCAAGTTATTTATTCAAGAGTATAAAAACATATAACCATGAAAAATGTGAAACAGTTCAAGTGTCCATGAACAGGAGAATGCATAAACAAACTGTAGTATATACATATAATGTTATACTACCCCCTCAAAGGAATTAACTGATATATAAAACAAGCAACAACATGAATATATCTCAAAATTAGGGCATGAAAAAAGAGATATAAAGAGTTCAGACTGTGTGAATTTCTTAAACTGGGGGGAGGGAAGTATGTTGGAGAAAAAGCAGAACAGTGATTTACTCTGAAGGTTATGGAAAATGGCATAAGGGAAATTTTTCCAGTGGTCATATTCTGTATCATAATTGTTTGATTTGCACAGGTGATTGCATTAGTCAGAACTCATCAAACAGTGTACATAAGATTTGTGATTTTTATTTCATTTTATTATTGTTTTCAGAATATTATGGGGGTACAAATACTTTGGTTACATAAATTGCCTTTCCATCACCCAAGTCGGAGCTACAAGCATGCCCAACCCCCAGGCAGCACACACTGCACTCATTAGGTGTGAATTTACCCATCCTCTTCCCTCCCCTTCCACTTGCTCGGTATTCTATGAATGTTACTTCCATATATGCACATAAATATTGATCAATTAGTACCAATTTAATGGTGAGTGCATGTGGTGCTTGTTTTTCCATTCTTGTGATACTTTACTTAGATGAATGGGTTCCAGCTCCATCTAGGATAGTACAAAGGGTATTAATTCATCATGTTTTATAGCTGAGTAGTACTCCATGGTATATATATATACCACATTTTATTAATCCACTCATGTATTGATGGACACTTGCATTGTTTCCACATCTTTGCAATTGTGAACTGTGCTGCTATGAACATCCGAGTGTAGATGTCTTTTTCATAGAATGTCATATTTTCCATTGAGTAAATTCTCAGTAGTGGAATTGATAGAGCAAATGGTATTTCTACTTTGAGTTCTTTAGGGTATCTCCATAGCGAACATCATACTGAACAGGGAAAAATTGAAAGCATTCCTGCTTAGAATTGGAACCAGACAAGTTTGCCCTCTATCACCGCTTCTATTTAACATAGTGCTGGAAGTCCTAGCCAGAGCAATCAGACAAAAGAAAGAAATCAAGGGCATACAAAAGGGGACAGAAGAAGTCAAACTATTGCCTTTGCTGATGATACGGACTCATATCCAGAAAACCCCAAAGGTTCTACCATGAGACTTCTGGAATTGATAAACAAATTCAGCAAAGTCTCAGGTTACAAAATCAATGTGCACAAATCAGTAGCATTCCTGTACGCCAACAACCGTCAAACTGAGAACCAAATCAAAGAATCAATACCTTTCACAATAGCAGCAAAGATTTATGATTTTAATATGCTATTTTTACCTCTAAGAGAAAGAATCCTAAACAAACATTGAATTCTATTTGTATTTTTTATGTATTTGAAGGGTGAAGTTTACTGATCTGAAACTTACTTTGATATGCATAAAAATAATCAGATGGATTGATGAATAGAAGGATGGATGGACCAAAGCATAGATACATGACAAAGAAAGTACATTAAGTTGTCAAATGTAGAATCATGAACATATGATTATTCACTGTAAAATTCTTTAAAATTGTATGTACATTTGATAATTTTCATAATAATATTTTTGAGGTAAAATAAAATATAGGGCAAGATTCAATAAGTTCACAGTTTGGAAAAATAGACGGCCAAGCACATATAACTATAATACAGTGATGAATGCAGAAATAGAAGTGTATTCATTGCACAGTGGTAGGACTGAGGGGAAAGTCGATACAGTAACAAGATTCCAAGATTCTAGTTGGAGATGACTTGAAGTCCAATTTGAGCTAAGGAGTTTTGACTTTACCCTCTGGTGGGGCAGAGGTAGTGAAGGGCAACAAAGTTTCTCAGCATTTTCTCTTCCACCTGGACAAGTGCTGTCTGGAGGGGCTGGGATACAAGGATGATGGTAGAGTGGCTTCTGTAGCCATTGGTATGTCTGTCTTGAAATGAGTGTTACTCACTGAATTATTTGAAGTTTCTGGAAAGGACCAGCCAACTTCCCCAGGGCACATTCTAGGCCATGCTTCCTTGAGAAGGGCATGACCAGCACTGCAAGGGCATACTGCTGCCTTCCAGATGGAAAGGAGGCTGGTGGACATTGCCTCAGCATTTGATTTGCTTTGTTTTCTTTAAAACGCTTAGTTTTCCCTCAAAAAATGTCTAGGATGTCTTACTAATTGCTTTTTGATTCTGTTTTTACATTTTTATTTCAGGATATTATGAGGGTACAAACATTTTGGTTATATTTTATGTCTTTGCCTCACCCAAGTGAGGGTTAGAGTCATGCCCTTCCCCTCTACAATGCTCACCATGTCCTTTAGTTGTGAATTTACTCCCCCACCCCCCTAACCCCTGGAGAATATTACTACCATGTGAGCACCATAGTGTTGATCAATCAGTGCCAATTTGATGGCGAGTACATGTGGAGACTATTCTTCCAATCTTGTGATACCTCACTTTGGATAATGTGCTCAAGCTCTATCCAGGAAAATATAAGAGGTGCCAGATCACTGTCATATGTTATAATTGAGTAATAGTCTATTGTATACATAAACATCTCCCTTCCTTTTTTGGGAATTAAAACCTGCATTCCTGCCTGAGGCCAGTAATCAAAGGGGCAGAAAAATGTTCTTTGCTGTTTGTTTTCTGGTATCTTAAACCACAGGAGATGGCTCAATAGAATTGTCCAGACAAGGGTCATGAGATCATCCTCACTGGAGATAAGGTCCACCAAAACCACCAATTGTACTAATAGTTAAACAACAATAGCCCAAAGCCATGACATGTGACACTGGCCATATCGACCTGAGCCCAACCACTGAAAACCCCTTTTAAAAAAGCTCTGTGTTTCTGCTTAAAGGTACGATGGCAGTCTTTGAGACACAAGTCCACTGCCCTCTTCATTTGCTGGCAAATTAATGAACTTCTCTTTCCTTTTCCTCAAACCACTGAGCCTCATCCTCAATGCTCAGGGACAAGTACCAGGTTTTCAGTAACATATGTAGAGATAGGCCCCGACTCCACAGGTTAAGGGCTCAGCCCCATGAGACTGCACCCCCTTCAGACAATAATTGCAAGTCCAGGTATCACCTGTGCTCCTGACTGACCAGTCATAAATTGAGGTTCCCAAGACTTTCTCCTAGATTATTTCTTAGAATGGCTCACAAAACTCAGAGAAACACTTTACTTGTTATATTACCAGTTTATTATAAAAGGATGCAGCTTAAGAACAGCCAGATGGAAGAGATGTCTAGAGCAAGGGCAAGGGCAAGGTACGGGGAAGGGGTGTAGAGCTTCCATGCCCTCTCCGGGCACACCACCCTTCCAGGGCCTCCACCAGTTCACCCCAAGATCATGACTGATTAAATCATCGGTCAATGGTGATTTAGTCAATCAAGTCCTTCTTTCCTCCCCAGAGGACAGGACTTAGAGGATGGAGCTGAAACTTCCAACCCTCTAATGACTTGGTTAGTTCCCTTGGCACCCAGCCCTCATCCTTAGGGGCATTCCAAAAGTCACCTCCTTAACATCAACTCAAGGGCGGTTGAAAGGGGCTTTTTATGAATAACAAAAAATGCTCCTCTCACCTTTGTTGCTCTTATCAGGTAGGAAATTGCAAGGATTTTAGGAATGAAAACCAAAACATATATTTCTTATCATATCACAATATCACATGGACGTTGTGAGAGTTCTAGAGCCTCCCAGACTAAGTTGTCCTTCTGAGCAAGAGCCAAGAAGCTTAATGGACTGTGGAGAAATACAAAGAAAAAGAAGTCATGCAGCAAGGATTAGGAAGAAGCTGAACTAAGAGAATCTTCTATAAATGTTCAGATGAGAAATAATGAGGGTCTAGGCAGACAGTGAGGACAGAGGTGGGTGCCAGAGTAGAGACATGATTTGGGGACAGAATGAACAAGAGTAAGTGATGAAGCTGACATGAGGGAAACAGGGAAAGAGAAATTAAAGATCACTAGTTGCTCTACAGCTTGGATGACTGAGAAAATAGATTTATTACTTAAAAATTTTTGAGCACTTACTTATATGCCAAGAAGAAGATAGGGAGGCAAATGAGAGATTGTAGGTAGGGAGAGATGGTCTCTAGGGACTATAAGAATTCAACTAGTGTCCAGCTCTTATTATTTTTTTTTCCTTTTTTATTTATTTATTTTTTTTGAGACAGAGTCTCACTCTATTGCCCGGGCTAGAGTGCCGTGGTGTCAGCCTAGCTCATGGCAACCTCAAACTCCTGGGCTCAAGCAATCCTCCTGCCTCAGCCTCCTGAGTAGCTGGGACTACAGGCATGCACCACAATGCCTGGCTAATTTTTCCTATATATTTTTAGTCGGCCAATTAATTTCTTTCTATTTTTAGTAGAGATGGGGTCTCACTCTTGCTCAGGCTGGTCTTGAACTCCTGAGCTCAAGCAATTCTCCCGCCTCAGTCTTCCAGAATGCTGAGATTACAGGCATGAGCCACCATGCCTGGCCTCCCTGCTCTTATTAATTGCTGCAAGCAATTAAAACTCTTGCTTATTAAGACCCAGGGTCTGGTTTCTAGTGGAGAGTTGTTTGTTACTCACCAGGCAGCAAACACATCCCAATCTTCCGGGTGACAAGATGAAGTCTCTGCTATAAGGACTTTCCCTTTTAGTGTGGGATTCAGATGATCAACACATACACAAAACAGTCTTAGTGACAGAATGTGAAGAAAATCAAGCAGATGAAGGGGAGAGAATCACCATAGGGTGGGTACAAGAGTCAATTTAGATAAGATGGTCAGGGAGGAGTGAGGTACATGAAGCTCCGAGGATTAGCAGGAGGATTAGCAAATAAGGAGAAGCTCTGGGCAGGGAGGGAGTCCGGTGCACTGAAGCATTCCCAAGGTCAGTGTGGCTAGAGCACCAAGACGGAAGGAGAGTCAGCAGCAAATGATGTCAGAGAGGGAGGCCAGATAATGAATGGTCGTATGGGCTTGGGTAAGAGGGCATATAGTGGAGGACTTTAAGTAGGAGAGAATAAATAATTTATGTTGTAAAAGTATGACTTCGGCTGCTTTGGTGTGGAGCAGACTGCAGAGAGATCAGAGTGGGAGCAGAGAGACCATTTAGGAGACAATTTACAATTTAGGTCAGTGTGGTTTGGCCTGGGTGCTCGAAGATGTAACATTCGGCACTTAATTTGAAAGGGGAGCTGACAGAAAAAACTTGTCGGTGGACTGGACTTGGGGTTGGGGGTGGGCAGCAAAAAATGAGGAGGCTGAGCAAAAGCAAGTTTGGCTCTTAGATTTTTGACCCTAGCAACTGAATGAATGGTAGTGCCATTCATTGAGTCAAGGAAGAAGTTTTGGGGGAGAAAACCAAGAATTCTCTTTTGCCTATTTCAGGTATCCAAGCAATAGGCAGTTGGATACCCTAGTTGTGCTTAGGGAAGAGGTGCTGGCTGGGGAAATATATGTGTAAGTCATGGGAATATAGGGGGAAGTTGAAGTCAAGGAGGTGGAAGAATCCTGAGTTTAGACACAGATTCAACTGGAACAGGGACTAGGTTTATCCTTGGATCATTCCAGCATTTGTTAATAGAAGTCAGGGAGCGGAAGGGGAGGGCCTGCAGGAAACATGAGAGGGAAGCAGCCAGAGAGGCAGTTTCTGAGAGCTGAATAAGAAATCAGGAAATAAAGTGCCAAAGAGAATAATGGTTTAATCTCAGGCTAGGTTTAAAGAATTCCATGATGACAAACAAATAGCATGATAACTATAGTGTGATCTTGCACAGTTACCATAGGACAACATCACTCATAGTGTCAAGTGCCCGTTGTCTTGCAGGACGTGTTTCGGCAGCTGTCAATCACACCTGAAAGGCAATGGCTTCCTCACTTTTACAGTGCTTGTCCCACTTCATATACAGACTGTAGCTTCCTGCAGTGGTCACCCCTGGAACCTATTAGAAATCTGGCTCTCTATTACCTTGTATGGGATTCTTCAGCAAGGAGGGGAGGGAGAAAAGGAGAAAGGGGGAAGAATGTCTATTGAATGTTGACCAGGTTCCAGGCATTGTGCTATGTGCTTTGTGCATTTTATGTCATTTTTACTCTTTGTAACAATCCCATGAGGGAGGTATTGCTAAGCTACCTTTATAGATTAGGGACTCTATGCTCAGAGAGGGTAAGCAAACTATCCCAGGTCAAAAACTTATTAACGGCAGAGATGGCATTAATACCCAGTGCTCTGATTCCTGGCCAAGTTTTATTTCCAGCAGGTCATGTTACTTCTTTAATGCACTTAAATCATAAGACCCATTCATTTTCTAATATTTTTGCCTTGATGTAAGAGACGGAGAAATAAAATCTTTCATTTATTAGCGATGCAGTGTGAAGTTTTGTTTTCTCATCCAAATAGTAGCTCTGGAGGCATTCACTTCCCTGGAATAGGGCCTTTGGGACTGGGATAATTTAGTAAGTGAATTATATAAAAATATGCCTAGATTAGAGTAGGCTTGAGTCTCAATTTAATTGCTGCAGCTAAAACATTGAAGAACTGTGGAGCTGTCACTATAAAATGCACTCTTTCCCACTTCAGTGCTATTCCTCGCCTCTCACCAGAGCATTTTTGACAAGAGTAGGTCTATTTTAAAGTAACCAACCTAAAATTTTAACAAAGCCACAGTGTTCTAAGGGAAATTGTTAATTTGAAAACAGAAGTTCATCTTGAAAAACTCTGAAAGATAGATACTTCATAATAATTTCTCATGGAACAAAAATTGGAAGCTTCTTAAGGGAACCATGAAATGAGATCTCCTGCAGAAAAGTGAGTGCCAAATGGTATCAGAGATGATATTACCTTGCACTCCTGATGCTAGAGAAATAATATCTCTGGTCATATTAAGAACGTGGGGACTCATGAGCGTGTTAATTAAATTTACTTATATAACTCCTTGACATTCAGAAAGACTAGAATGGAGCCAGGAAATCATCTAAGAAAGTTGGTCCAAGTTAGAAATCATCTTAGAAAGCACAAGGATGATTGTTTCAGTAATGCCTGCATTGTGGGAATCTTAGAGGAGAGAAACACAGGGAGGGAGATGAATGGGAAAAAGGCTTTGATTAGGTGGTACGTTTGGCTCCAAGATGGCGGGACCGTGTCTGATTTTTTCGCTGCCTTATGTTCTTGGTGTACAGTAGGAATTCAAGAAATACTTGTTGAATGAATGAGGGAGGAACAAAGTTCTTTTTAAAAAGTACATTATTAATATGTCTGAAAATAAATGCACATCAAATAGAGAAACGTGGCCTTTTCAACCCAACAGACATAACTGGTGAGACTGGAGTTTCACATTCTTCAACAGGTAGCTCCGCTGTTGGGACACCTCGGGTGAATGGGGGCTTCAGACTGCTCAGATAGTTCATTATCCTGCTTAGGGGCACATCTCTGACTATTGTGAGGACAAGGAAAGAAGGATTAAAAAAAGAAGATAGAGATAGAGAAGAATTTCCAAGTTCTGAATGCAAACGGAGCCAAAGACCTAAAGTCAACAAAGATCACATGACCCCACCTTTTACTCTGTAAACAGAATGTACGGTCAGGCTTCGCTTAATGACAGGAATACATTCTGAGAAATGCATCATTAGGCAGTTCTGTCCTCGTGTGAACATTATAGTGCTTACACAAACCTAGGTGGTACAGTCTACTGCACAGGTTGTAGATGTAGCCTATTGCTCCTAGCCTACAAATCTGTACAGCCTGTTACTGTACCAAATACTGTAGGCAATTATAACACAATGGTATTTGTGTATCTAGACATAGAAATGTACAGTAAAAATACAGTAATGGCACCACCATTGTACATGCGCTCTGTCTTTGACCAAAACGTCGTTATGTGGTGTGTGACTATCAGAGTTATTAATTTATTAAAATTGTACCTAGAATTGTTACCAAATAAAGTTAAAATGTATCAAATTTTAAAGACTAAAGGAATTCCTTTTAATATTTAATAATCAAGTTATTTCCAGCCCAATTAAATATCCCTTCTTAAGATTTTAAAAAATAATTCACCAAAATTAATTGGGAATAATTCTAAATTTATACTTAACCACTTCTTATCTATTAGCCCATTCTGCCAAGATCCATGCATGAATAATGGGCTAAATGGGAAATAATAGAAATGATACTATTAAGCGCTTCAGAATAACTCTTTACAACAAGATCATTTTATTTAATTTCACACTTTTTCTAAAGATGAGGTGTTATCAGTTGCCATCTCATTATTTTAATGTCACTATTTCGTTTTTCATCTCTGGCTTAAAAATAGTGGGAGATGATATTAAAATATTGATGACTCTTTGTCACTCTCCTTATCATTGAAAATCATGCCCTACATGTTACTGCTGAGTCGCCATTCCAAATGATGTGGCAGATGAAGGCTGAGGTTTGCTTTACGCACAACTCTGAAGGAAGTTGTTTTGATGCTGTCAGAACTTCTCTGTTAGTCCTTCATTTTTCGTCTGGACAATCTATTGGGCTGGCCTGAATTTTCAAGGTCTATTTTTCCCGGGTTCCATTTCTATACATCTTATTCATTCTTTCTTAGTTAGCAACAATCCTAGAGGAGTTATTAAAGTTGCTAAGTAGAATTAGAAGAAATGGTTTGTCCTTCTGAGAAAACTGCATTTTTAGCAAGGTTCTCTCAAAACCAAGGCAAAATAATTGAAAGGTATTATTTCAATGGCTGTGTAAGCTTCTTTCTTCTCTGTCACAGTGTGAACAAAGCCCATATTCTATGGGCTCCCTTTAGCAACAGAAAAGATGGACCAGCCTTTTTTTTTTTTTTTGTAGTAAATAAAGAAGTTTTGTGATGGACAGCTATAGAATTGGGGAGATATTTTTTAGTAGAAAGGCTTACCCAGAACTTCTCAGGCAGCTTTTTGGAAAAAAAAAAAATCCATAAAGATGGATGTGAATGAGAGTGAGTAAATCTATACTCTCATTTTCAAGTTCACTTCACACACTGGTGACAAAAGATGACAGATTGGGGTCCTGCAAGAAAATTCATCAACAGTCTCAACTTGCTCTCTTTTAACCAACATGCCACAGTGTAGGTTTGCTCTAAGAAGGGAAAGTGCTGAAGTTGATGATTATTTGAAGCCAAACATTTTCAGTGATGTGTTTTGGGAATATAAATATCAATTTCTGGCCAAGGTTTGACTTTTCAATAATGCAGTGAAGAGTCAGGTCCTTAATTTCCTTCATTTTCTTTCTTTTTTAGTTCATCAGGACCCCCTGAAACATTACAGCCTATTATTTTCCATGATTCCCCCAGATATCACCAGGGAGGGAGTGTTTTACTCCTTCACGTGTGAACTCCGGATGCACTCAACATCGACCTATCTTTCAAGACCTGCTCTTCTATTTCTCTTCCAAGGTCTATTCCACATAGCTGAACCTCAGCACACATGCCACCAGGAACTCTGAGAGCCAGCTACCTTTCCTGGATTTGATATAACAGGTAAAGTGTTCCTAAACGATTCTGTCTGTCAGGTGCATTTCTATTTCTCTGTCATATGATGCTATGTTTCACAAACTCTAAGGCAGATATTTTAAAAGAAATTGTATCCTCTCTGAAATTGGGGCATGTTTTACAAACAATTGTAGCTGAGATTGGATGGAAAATGATATCTCGTAAGTATTTCTTATGCTTTATTTATTTCAAGTGTAACAATGCAGATCTTAATCTCTAAACTTTTATTTTTTTTTCAAATTTAGAATGTTCTTAGTTGTTTCCATTGCTGAAACTCATTGTATATTTATTGCCACCTATTAATAAATGTGAAAATTTCATTTTTTAAAAAACGATCTGCTGGAAAATTGCCTTAATGTTATTGGTCTGTGTGTTTTTCACACTGATGGAAGAAGTGATTTGGACATGGTGGGGTCCTAGTTGTGTTCCTCTTGTTTCAATTCCGAAATATAGAAATTCGTCTGTCAAACATCCACTTATGGTTAGAGGTAGACCTGAACAAAACTTCAGGAATTTGGTGTCACCTAGATATGTATAATGCAGATTATACGCACCAAGGTAGGATAATCCTGTGTATACACGCACTTCACCATGAATGAATGTGAGTATTTATAAGACTCTTTCATGACAAAACTTTAATTAGGATCCTATGAACCCTTCAGTTGATTAGGCCTCAAACTTGGCTGGGACTGCAAACTCTTAGGACAAATGATTTTGTAAACTGCCCCCGCCCCCACCCACACAAAAAGAGACTTTAATAAACATTAGCCTAATTTCCAACAGTTCAAGGCAGAATTCCCAGGCTAACCTAGACACATCCTTCGCTCCCCTTAAAGCTTCTGCCTGAGAAAGCTTAATGCTGCAGAAAGAATTTACTGCTTGTTCCTGCCAAAACCTAACTATAGGTCCCTGACCTCGCTATCTTAGAACATTTACTTTAGAAACCGTGCAATTGTAAACACTTTCTCTGTCTCTTTGAGATGTAAATCTTCTACAACCCAGAAACTTTTTCTGAAAGGCCTGGGAGCCATCCCTTTGAAATGTAATTATCAAGACAGATACAGCCACTGTTTCCCAGTCTCTGTGGTAGGGTAGGAGCCTAACTTTGATAAGCACTAGTTAGCAAACACTGATGGCCTCAGCACACTGGCCACCTTCCCAACAATACTCTTCAGTAAGTAATTTTCTGATAGCACATCCAGAATTTAAAAACCATCCTGCCTTTTGTTTTAGTGGAATTGAACTCAGTTTATACTGAGGTATCTCTCCCCTACTGCAGCAGTCGGAATTCAATCTGTCTTGTAATTTGTAACAGTATACAGCAAATAATTTCTTCCGGGCAGTATATATATCTAGGATCTCCTGATCAAGGGTACATTTCTATGCAATCTTTTTGGCAAAATAATTTACATTCTAAATGGGGTCATTCTTAAAGCACTGAAAAAAGCTTCATTGAAAGTTCCATTTTTTAAAATTTTCTATCTTTTCTTCCAGCTTTACTGAGGTATAATTGACACATAAAAAATGTATATATTCAAGGTGTACAATGTGATGTTTTGATACGCATATACACTGTGAAATGATTACTGCAGTCAAAATAACATATCCATCACTTCACAGTTACCTTTTGTGTGTGTGTGTGTGTGTGTGTGTGGGTGTGGGAAGAGTGTGCCCTACTCTTTTCAAAGGGCTTTCACATTCTTTAGCTCATTTTACCCTCACCCATTAGGTTGAGAGACATATTAGTATGTCCCATTCGTATATGAGCAAATTGCCGCGTGGGAGATGCTAAGCGCTTTGCTTGAGTTTATCAGCCAGTCAGAGTGAGGTCCTTGACCTTTTGTTATGACCCCATGAGTGACACTGCTCAGATGCCCCAGATATTGCTTGTTTCAGACAAGGCTCATGGAATTCACAAAGAATGGCCAAAGAGGGCATCAGCCTATATAGGCAAAGGCATTTTTCCTTGAAAATCTATGTACATTACTTTAATTAGTTAGTACCCTAAACATCATTAGATGCTGCTTTGCTATTTCACACCCTCAGGAAGCAATGCGCCAATCTTTGCCCTTTATAATCAAATCAAGTTGTGAATGGATATCTAAAGATGAAGTTTGAATCTTTATTTAAACTTAATATATATGTAAAAATATAATATTAAAAATATGATAGATTTAAAAATGTGTAATGTGTAAAAATAAAATTAGATTTAAAAAGATATTAAAAATCAAACAGATCAGATTAGCTAACATAATTTTGATTGTAGAGCTATTAAATTAATTATATTTACAAGAGTATATGCTAACATATCAACTTAATATTTACAAGAGTATATGCTAACATATCAACTTAAAATGCTAAACTGTAAATTCATGAAGGTAGAATAATTATCTTCACTGAATCACCTCTAAAGCACCAGTCCCAAAATATCACAGCAGCCAATATCTTGAAAATATATTGTTACGGTGTAATGATTATAAAGTAGAAACAGAATGAGGCCAGGTGCAAGGCATAAATTTAAATATGAAATCAATCTCAATTGCTCATGTTGATATGAAGCATTCTGGAAAATGTATTTGTCTTTGAAAAAATAACTCATGTAAGATCTCTATATGGAAAAATTCTAACTCTTTCAAGTATGCCTGAGTTTGAAATATTCTCTGAAAATCTGAGTTTTTCTAGTATGAATTATTGGTGGTAACATTAATAATTTATTATGTCTATAAATATTGCTCATTATAAATAAAGAAAGATTTTATTTTAAGAGAATGCTACTTACATTCAAAGGGTTGAAAGATAGCAGTTAACCAGTGGCATGCTATCTTAAAATCAGAATGTCTGCAGGAAAACTCAGTTTTGTGATTATTTCGTCCACATGGCAAAAGAAAACAACAAAATATTAAGAAAACATCAGGTAATGACTAATGCTTAAGTTTTTATCTTAGTATTATTTATCTTTAATTAGACATACATTTATTATCTAAATCTTCATAATATTCATTATATATGTGTATCATTTTAATCAACAGACATGGTCTTTAATATTTGTTTATTCTAATATCCTCATTCTGTAGGAATAATCAAATATTTCCCATGGGAATGAGGTTTTTTTTTCCTTTTCACTTATTGGCTAAAAATTTCTTGAAATGGAACTTTAAGAACATTTTTTCTTGAATGTTTAAAAATGTACACTTGCTTATTAAAATTATTTAAAAATAAATATAAAGACAGCAATATAGATAATATAAAAGTATTATTTTTACACACCAGTATTTTTATTAGGGAAAAATGATCAGGTATTTATATAAATTCACATAAGGAGGAAACCATGCAATAGGTGTGAAGTAGAAAACTTACTATAGAGTAATCAATGTTCTATTAATCAGAAGGCTTACCCAATTGTGTCAAGAATAAGTCACATCACTAAATAATCTATATACTGTGATTAGCACAAGGGTTCTGGGTGGGTGGTATTGAAATTGCTCTTTGTTATTTCAGTTCCATAATCCAATTTGGGAGTGAGAAGGGCATGTTCACCAGTCATAATTTAATTCATTCATTTAGACATAGTATTCTGGGAGAACGTTTTGTCTAATTCCTATTTATAATTCCAACACTTATCACTCAAGTGATCCTCCTTCCCCTTTTTTTGGGTGGAAAATAAATGACATTGGCAAATTGTTACTGATGTCTAATGTTCTTAAATAATTCACACTAAGATCTGTTTGTAGCTGTTACAGAAAAATAAGTACATTTATTAGAACAAAGGGAATACAAAATGCTTGCTTATCATTTGGGATTCTGAACACTGAGAAATTTCTGAGGCATTTCCAAATTAATACAGGTGGGTTAAGTGCAGTAACAAACAACTATAAAATTTCATAGGTTTAACAATGGAAAATGACCAAATGCTTATTGTTTGTAAAATTTTACTCCAGTGCAAATTGGTGTGGGAGTTCTCCTCTGTGCAGATTTAGGGGTCCTTTTTATCTTGTGATGCCTCTGTCTTTATCATAGAGCCTACAAGGATGCTGCAGAAGAAGAAGAGGTTAGAGAACACAGGACTTTGAGGGAGCACACCTGGATGGGCACACACCGCTTCTGCTCACATGCCACTAGCTAGAATTTAGTCCCTTGGTCATCCTATTTGCAAGTAAAGCTGAAGATGTAGTGTAACTATATACCATGCACCAAAAAGGAAAAGAGGAAATATGTTTGGTAAACATTTAACCAGGTTTGCCAAGTCTGCCCTTCAAATCATCAAATATCTCTTTCATTCTTCTTCCCACAAGTAGTACACAATCAACGTCAAGACCAGACTGTCACCCAGCCATCTCATCCAGCTCAAAGTCTGTGTGGCAGAGCTCTCTCAATCAGATGTAGAGGGGGATGTCTGGTGTAAAAGAGACTAAGATAACAGTTGCCCCTCTCCCCTTCCCTCAACAGTGTGTGGAACAGGTGTAGGATGCTTGCAATAAAGATGCTCATCCCAAAGAAGAAGTACTGGTCCACAGTCTTTCTGGAATCCTGTGATTCTTTCAGGCAGGTCTGGTAAGTGGGAAAGTTGTTCTAATTGGACACTGGCTCAATTCTTTGGGAGGAGCTACCTTGTTTTCTTTACTTTGTTTTTGTTTTATTTTGTTTTGCTGTGTCTCCTGGCTCTGCCGTCTGAGAATGGTGGTGTGAGGGTTTTTTTTCTCATTTATTATTATCTTTGGCCACATGGGAAGTGAGCATTGGCTAATACCCACTCTGAGAGATTGTATAGATTTGGAGCTTATTTCCCATTTGTAGGAGGTTGGAGTCCAAGAGTTATTTTAATCCTTGAATGGTCTAATATTACTTTTGTCCAGTTTTCTGGTTACCTTTCAAATATAATTTTCTAAAAATTTCTTATCTATTTGTTTCCAGTCAGTTACATTATCAGTAACCACACCAAATGTTCTTTCCTAGACTGGCCTCCCTCCCTCCCTTCCTTGCTTCCTTCAATCCTTTGTTCCTTCCTTCCTCTCTCTTTCTCTTCTTCTTCTATCTCTTTCTCCATTCTACCCTTCTCTCTCTTTCATTGTCTGGTATTTTTGCCTTCACACTTCTTTTTCTAAACCTAATGGTGGCTACCTTGGGACTATTAGTCACGTGAACAGGTGTCACAGCTAATCTAATCTAATCTAATCTAATCTAATCCACACCCCAATCTAATCTTTGCTTAGTCATTTAATTCAACTGAGACATTTTATGATACCTTTGCCTCTAAAAGTCTTTTAAAATTTCATCTTTACTGTTTACATTTCAGAAACAGTTAGCTTTTCCAACCATTCTAAGATCCAAATTCTGGACTCTTATTGTCTTTTATTACTGCTTGTAAATTGTCTGAATCTTTCCTGAACTTATCTTTTCTTGTAATACTTAGCCAAACAGAGCCAAGAGTAGGTCACATGGGAAC
Source organism: Lepilemur ruficaudatus (assembly GCA_963574885.1). NCBI lineage: Eukaryota > Metazoa > Chordata > Mammalia > Primates > Lepilemuridae > Lepilemur > Lepilemur ruficaudatus. The sequence goes on from CAUYRT010047976.1 coordinate 24,381, forward strand.
TTCCTTCCCAAGTTACCACAGATGAAACTTTTGCTATATATTTGACAATGCACAACATGGATCAACATGGATCATGATTGTGTCAGCTCTGGTATTGATTTCTTTACTACTCACCACCTGCTACTTCCCACCTGACCACTAAGCAAATCTGACTGTTTATGTTGTTAAGGCAGCACTGTCTTTCAAGGGAGGTACGGCATTTGGGCATAGGATCTTTTCATGGCCAATGGTTTTTGTCCCAGAAGTAGTTTTTAAAGGGATTGCAAGACATTATTTCTTTGAAGCAGTTGCCCAGTTGTGGGCCAGACCCTTTTCTTTCCCACTACAAAAGTGAGCTTTCCAGAAGTGCATACATTTTTATACATTTCTTTTTTTTTTTTATTTCAGAATATTACCAGAGTACAAATGTTTTGGTTACATGAATTGATTTTCTACTCCGTGTGTCAAAGTTAAAAGAGTGCCCTGCCCTCACCCAGATAGTGTACATTGTACCTGTTAGGTCTGATTTCACCCATCCCCTCTTCCCACCTCCCACCTGCTTGATTTCCATTGAGTTTTACTTCCGTCTGTTCACGTGAGTGCTGATCAGTTAGTTCCAATTTAAGAGTGAGTACATGTGGTGTTTGTTTTTCCATTCTTGTGATACTTCACTTAGAAGAATGGTCTCTAGTTCCATCCAGATTGTTTCAAAAGTTATTAGCTCATTTTTTATGGATGAGTAATACTCCATGGTGTACATATACCACATCTTATTAATACATTCATGAATTGATGGGTTGATCAATGTGAAATCACTTGCACTGATTTCACATCTTTGCAATTGTGAATTGTGCTGCAATAAACATTGGAGTACAAGTGTCTTTTTCATAAAATGACTTTTTTCCATTAGGTAATTTCCCATTAGTGGGATTGCTAGATCAAATAGGAGGCCTACTTTTAGTTCTTTGAGGAATCTCCACTCTATTTTCCATAGAGGTTGTACTATTTTGCAGTCCCATCAACAGTCTACAAGTGTTCTTTTCTCTCTGCATCTACATCAGCATCTATTATATTTGGACTTTTTAATATAAACCATTCTCACTGGGGTTAGCTAATATCTCACTGTGGTTTTGAGTTGCGTTTCTCTATGATTAGTGACATTGAGCATTTTTCATATGTTTATTGGCCATTAGTCTATCTTCTTTTGAAAAGCTTCTATTCATGTCTTTTTCTCACTTTCTAATGGGGTTATTTGATTTTTTTTCTTGCTGATTTGCTTGAGTTCTTTGTAGATTTTGGTTGTTAGCCCTCTATCAGATGTATAGCATATGAATATTTTCTCCCATTCTATAGTTTGCCTGTTTGCTCTGTTGATTGTTTCTTTAGCTGTGCAGAAGCTTTTTAATTTAATAAAGTCTCACTTCTTTATTTTTATTTTTACTGTGATTGCCCTTGGGGTCTTCTTCATGATTTTTTGCCTAGGCTGATATCTAAAAGAGTTTTTACAACGTTTTCTCCTAGAATTCTTATGGTCTCATGTCTTAGATTCATGTCTGCAAGCCATCTTGAATTAATTTTAGTGAGTGGTGTGAGAGATACGGATCCTGCATATGGATATACAATTTTCCCAGCACCATTTATTGAATAGGGATCTTTTTTCCCCATTGTAAATTGCTGTTTATTCTGTCAAAGATCAAATGGCAATATGTGGATGATTTAATGTCTGGGTTCTTTCTTGTGTCCCATTGGTCTATGTGTCTATTTTTTCCCAGTACTATGCTGTTTTGGTTACTATAACCCTGTAGTATAGCTTGAAATCTGGTAAAGTGATGCCTTCCATTTTATTCCTTTTGCTTAAGGTTGTTTTGGCTATTCAGGCTCTTTTCTGGTTCCAGATGAAGTGTAGGAATATTTTTTCTAGATCTGCAAATAATGACATTGGTATTTTAATTGGGATTGCATTATATCTGTAAATCACTTTGGGTTGGGTAGTATGGGCATTTTAACAATGTTGATTCTGCTGGTCCATGAACATATGTTTTTCCATTTGTTTACATCCTCTGCAATTCCCTTCCTCAGTAATTCATAGTCCTCTTTGTAGAGATCTATCACCTCCTTGGTTAAATATATCCCTAGATATTTTATTTTCTTTGTAGCTATTGTGAATGGTATAAAGATTCTCAGCTTGATTGTTTTTGGTATATAGGCATGCTACTGATTTGTGTACATTGATTTTGTAACCTGAGACTTTGCTGAATTTATTTATAAATTCCAGGAGCCTCTTGGCATAATATTTGGGGTTTTCTAAATATAAGAGCATAACATCAGCAAAGAGTGATAATTTGACCTCCTCTTTCCCCATTTGGAAACCCTTAATTTCCTTTTCTTGTCTGAATTTTCTGGCTAGGACTTAACAGCACAATGTTGAATGGAGGTGATGATAGTGAACATCCTTGTCTTGTTCTGTTCTGAGTGGGAATGCTTTCAACTCTTTCCCATTGAGTATGATGTGGGCTGTGGGTTTGTCGTTTATGGCTTTTATAATTTTGAGATATGTTTCATCTCTGCCTATTTTTAAAGAGTTGTTTTTATAAAAGGTGCTGAATTTTGTCGAATGCTGTTTCTACATCTATTGAGATGATCATATGATTTTTGTTTTTGCTTCTACTTATATGATGAATCACATTTATGGGTTTACGTAAGATGAACCATCCTTGTATTCCTGGGATGAAGCTCACTTGGTCACGGTGGATTATTTTTTTGATTATATGCTGCTGAATTTGGTTTGCTAGAACTTTATTGAAAATTTTTGCATCTATATTCCTAAGGGATATTGGTCTATAGTTTTCTTTTTGTGTGTGTGTCCTTTCCTGGCTTTGGTATCAAGGTGATACTACCTTTGTAGCATAAGTTGGGAAGATTCCTTCCTTCTCAATGTTATGAAATAATTTTGGCAGTATTGGCACCAATTCTTCTTTGCAGGTCTGATAAAATTTGGCTGTGAAACCATCTGGTCTGGGACTTTTTTTTATCAAAAGATTTTTTTATTACTGCTTCAATTTCATTGCTCATTATTGGTCTGTTCAGGAGTTCTGATTGAGACTTGGGAGGTTGTATGTTTCCAGGAATTCGTCCATTTTCTGAATATTTTTGAGTTATGTGTATAAGGATTTTTATGGTATTCACAAATGATATTTTATATTTTGTTGTATCAGTTGTGATATCTACTTTTTCATTTCTGATCGAGCTTATTTGGGTCCTTTCTTTTCTATTTCTGGTTAATCTTGTCAGAGGTCTATCAATCTTATTCATCTTTTCAAAGAAAAGACTTTGAAACTTTTTGTTTCATTAATTTTCTGTATTTTTTTATTTTAGATTTCATTTAGTTCTGCTCTGACCTTATTTATGTCTGTTTCTCTGCTGAGTTTGAGTTTGGTTTGCTCTTCCTTTTCTAGTTTCTTGAGATGTGTTATGAGATTGTTGACTTGTGATCTTTCTGTCTTTTTGATGTTGGCATTTAAGGCTATGAACTTAGGACTGCTTTTCCTGAATCCCACAGATTTTGATAACTTATATCCCCTTTGTCATTTAGTTTGAGGAATCTTTTGGTTTCCAACTTAATTTCCTCCTTGGTCCAATAATTGTTTAGCAGTAGGTTGTTTAATTTCCATGACTTTGTTTAGAATTGAGTATTTCTCAATAAAGGCAATCAAATCAAGGATTTGATTTCTAATTTTATTCCACTATGGTCTGAGAAAATACATGGTATAATTTCTATTTTTTTGAATTTGTTAGACATGTTTTGTGGCTTACGTTGTGATCAATCTTAGAGAATGTTCCATGTGTTGATAAGAAGAAGGTATATTTGGTAGTTTTTGGGTAGAATATTTTGTAAATGTGTGTTAGGATCATTTCCTCTTGAGCCACATTTAAATCCAGTGTTTATTTATTTTATGCTTGGAGGATTTATGCAGTCCCATCAGTAGGGTATTGAAGTCTCCGGCAATTATGATGTTACTGTTTATCACTTTGTTTAGATATTATAGGGTTTGCTTTATGAATCTAGGCACACCTGTGTTAGGTGCATAAATATTTAGGATTGTTACATTTTCTTTATGAATTGCTCTATTATATAGTTACTGTGATATAATGACCATCTTTATCCATCTTCCAGCTCTTTGGTTAAATTTATTCTTAGGCATTTATTTTTAGCTATTATTAATGGGATTTGCTTCTTGATTTCTTTTTCCACTAATTGATTAGTGATGACTAGAAATACTGCTGATTTTTGTATGTTAATTTTGTGTCCTGCAACTTTACTGAATTCTTTTATTAGTTCTAAATTGTTTTGGTAGAGTTTTTAGGGATATATATATATATGTACATATATATATATCATGTAATCTGCAAACAGGGACAATTTGACTTTCTGCTTTTCAATCGGGATGCCCTTTATTTCTTTCTCTTGCCTAATTGCTCTTGTTAGGACTTCCAGTACTATGTTGAATAAGAGTGGTAAGAGTGGGCATTCTTGTCTTGTTCCAATTCTCAGAGGAAATGCTTTCAGCCATTTCCTGTTTAGTATATGTTAGCTGTGGGTTTGTTACATATGGCCTTTATTTGTCAAGTTACGTTTCTTTTATACCTAGTTTTTTGAGGGTTTCTTTTTTTTGGTGGGGGGG
>CAUYRT010047977.1:0-49449 GCA_963574885.1 Lepilemur ruficaudatus
ATTTTAAGTGTACAATTAAATGATTTTTAGTAAATTTACCAAGTTGTACAGCTATTCACATAAATCAGTTTTAGAAGATTTCCTTTCCCCTATTAAGTCCCCTAATTCCCATCCCCAACTACATTTCAAGCATGCCCCTCCCCTCCACAGTGCTCTCCACATCCCTCAACTGTGGGTCTTTCCCCCCAACCCCTGAATCCCTGGTGGACACCACCACCATTTGAGCACCGTAGTGTTAATCAGTCAGTACCAATTTGATGGCGAATACATCTGGAGCCCATTCTTCCAGTCTTGTGTCACCTCACTTCAAATAATGGACTCGAGCTGAATCCAGGATAGTATAAGCAGTGCTAGCTCACTATCATTTCTTAAAATTGAATAGTATTCCATTGTAAACATATACCAAATTTTAATAATCCACTCATGAATTGACAGGCACTTGGATTGTTTCCACGACCTAGCATTAGTGAATTGTGCTGCCATAAACATTCGGGTGCAGATGTCTTTATTATAGAATGTCTTATGTTCTTTTGGGTAGATGCCTAGTAATGCTATTGCTGGATAGAATGGTATTTCTATTTTTAGTTCTTTGAGAAATCTTCAAATTCTTTTCCACAGAGGTTGCACTAATTTGCAGTCCCACCAGCAGTGTAAGAGTGTTCCTGTCTCTCCACAACCTCGCCAGTGTTTTTTTTTTAATAATTGCATGAAGCATAGAGAGCATAATATAAAGCCCGAGTTTTACTTATGCTACATATAAGGAACATTAGAGTGACTTGTCCACATCAATTTGAATAGGGTTAAGAGTAGGCAAGCAAAGTATCTCTTCCTTAAGGTGGCACTCAGTCTCAGAACTTTTCCAGTGAGTTCTTAAATTTTGCATCTGAGGTTCCTAGGTTGCTTCACCTTACTTGAGGTCATAATCTTGGTGCTAAGTGGAAGGGAATATGTCTTTCCAAACAAGCCTACCAACCCATGGGTTTACAGTGTGAATTCATACTAACTATGAAATCTAACAATTTCAGACCTAGGTTTTGATTTAAAATGGACTCAAGTAGCCAGTACACTCAAGTGATCATGGAAATAGGGAAATGCAAATTAAAACCACAATGAGATATCATCCTACCCCTGTTAGAATGGCTTTTATTAAAAAATCCAAAAATAATAGGCACTAGAATGGATGTAGAGAAAAAGGAATGCGTATACACTGTTGGTCGACTGCAAATTAGTACAATCCCTATGGAAAATAATATGAAGATTCCTCAAGGAACTGTAAGTAGACCTACCATTCAATCCAGCAAGTCCACTATTTGGTGTCTACCCAAAGGAAAAGAAGTCATTTTATTAAAAAAGATACCTGGACTCAAGCATTAAAAAAGCAATCCATGTAACCTAAAACATTTGCACCTTCTTAATATTTTGGAATATATATATTTTGATCAGTATGTGGGAATCCAAATGAACTCCAATCTCCACTTAGCGCATCTTCTTTTAAGGAATCATGCACACCTTAATTATCAAATTAACATGGTCTGATTACTTGCTTGCTATACCCTCTTCTGTAGAGAAAACTTAAAGAATAAAATATATACTATTTTCTGTCTTTCAAAAAAAATTACTAGGAGGAGATATCTGACCTACTCATCTAGAAGGTTGACTGACAGAGAAAGGTCATTTTTGAGAAGCAAAAGAGTGGTGTAAATAATGGGTGGAGGAACAAAGTCTTCTGGTTTCATATAAAAGTGGTTGTTTACATTCATAGCTAACCTGCTATTTCTTTTTATTTTTTCACTACGACACAGGAAAGAAAAATAGAACATATTAATGATGAGGCTCAAATTCTCTGGAAGTACATTGTGGGTGTTTTGATTCAAGAGTACATACATGTTAATGTAATTTGTTCTGGTTGAAAAGCTTACCTTGAGGCTAAATCTTTTTTTAAAAGAAAAGAAAAATAGAAAAAGGGTAAAAGCTATTGAGCAGAGAATCACAGCCTATGTAGTGTGGCTTGGGATTTTCCAAAACCATTAGGAATTCCAAAATTCTCTCATTTCTGATTGTTTTTCCTATAAGTGCCCAGTTTTAGTGTAATAAATGTAATTTGTTTTCAATTAATCTGTCATTTTAAGAAAAATTATCCTACACCCTTCAATCACATAGCCAGAAATTAGATTTACAAATCATCTGTTCTTCTTATTTGCTTCGCAATTTAAAAAGTTAAAAAAAGAAATATCAACTGTTTTACATAGTCACATGAACTGAGTTTTATTTACATAGATTCCAAAAGTGAAAGATTATCTACTTACAACATACCTAATCAACAAAATCCACGTATGTGCCTAACAAATCAAGCAATTTTATGTTGTTTGTATTATTCAAGTTACATAACTCTGTTAACTCTAGATAAACAACCAGTAAAACAACTGGTATTTACAAAATATAAAAGCATTGTACATAAAAAGTACCCATGCTTAGATATGCATTTCTCACTTCTTCTTAATGGCGTCTCTAATTCTGGAATTGGAACAGCCTTCAGATCTAACTTGCGTTGTCTCTGGCCTCATTTGCAATCGCTGCTCTCTCTAGAGCCACAGGATTACGTCATCCCTGTGGGGTCTAGAAAAAGTATTTTTGTTTGAAAATAAGAGGACTTGAAGAGCTTATGCAAGAGCCACATGCCACATGGGACTTGAGAGCATTTGAATAAGTACCATTACTCTGTAGGGACTCTGAGACTGTGGGAATATTCAGCATTTGTCTATTATTTTTAAAGTGAGGTCACAGAGAAGAGGCTAGAATTTGTTCATTGATAATAAGCAGAAAACATTGTAAAAGTCTTAATTGATTAAAATTTGTTTTGGCAAAGGAACAATCATGTATTCTAAATACTGTGTCATCGGGTAGGAAGAATAGTCGTTGTGGAAGCTCTCACTCTGCACCTTTGGGACCTAGATGTGTCTAAGTGTCTTTGGAACCTGGCTGCCCAGGTGGTGGGAGTTTTAAGTATTCCTCCCTAAGCACCACCTGCATGCCTGCTCTTCGTCGTTGATTCTGCACATTTGAGGAAGCCCTCAAATTAAAGAAACCAAGTCATAGGTCCTCCCTGTACACTTGAGCAGCAAGGTCACCCCAAAGCTCAAGCTGACTTTGGAGTCCCTGTGCCTGGGAGGATGGTAGGAAAATAAAGTTTTGACATGGGTCTTGTCGACACCTGCAATGACCCTTCTGATCTCTGTGATTCGTCAAAGGGTGAGCTACATTAAGAACAAGAAGATCAAATAATTTTTGGTGAGGTTTTAAAATTTAAAGAACCATAATCCCTCAAACTGAGAAATAGTGTTGATTGACTAGACTTCATTTTGTTCTGTATCCATCTGCCAAGTGTTGGAACCAGCTGTCTAGAGCAAGAGGTGGGGAGTGGGAGGGCTCTGTGTGTGAGATACTGTCCTCTTCCAAGGATGCCGGTCCTCCCAGAGCCAAAGTTAGCCCCTGTAGCCATGATGGCAGGAAACCACAGTGCTGGGATGACTGCTGCAGCAACATAAAGTGTCTGATTGCACTCCCGGGTGAACAGTACTTCCTTGTTCTTAATGACACCAGATGGCACAGCCCACCCCGGGATACTCAGGGTGCTGGGTTTGCACGTGTGATGACCTTATGAGGAAAACTGGTAGAAGAAAGAAGACTGAGAATGCTAAAGAGAATCTGGAGAGAATATTCATGGTGGAAGAAGAGAAAACATGGGTTTTCCCAATTGTGGAGATAACATTCCAGCCCAAGTTTTCTTTGTTCTGTTTTAGAGTTTTTTCAATTCTACCACATCATTCATGTGTTTATTAACATTGGAAGCAATTTAAATGAGTGTTAGTGCAAAGGATAGCAAACAACAATGACAGGCAGGGATTGCACATACATCTTTAATAAAACTGGAAAATTCTCAAGGTAAAAATATTGCAGACGGAATAAGATGAACTTCAAAAGTGAAAATTCTGAATCTGTGTCACAAAAATCTAGCACACAGAAATGTTACGCAGTGAAATATGTTGTTTCCCTTGTTTTGCTCTTTAACTATTTGGCTCCTTGTTCTGCCCCAGAGAATTTTATTAAAATAAAAATTAAGGGATGGGCACCAAAAAATCACATTGTTTTCCAGCATTTGAGCACATAGGAATTAAACAAATCTGCCTGAGAGTTAATCCATTCTTTATCAGGTGGTTTCACTATTAACTATGTCTTTGAATTCTCCTTTTAAATATATTAGTGAATAAAAGGACAATATAAATGATCATCACCTATGGAAGTTTAATGAGAAAGAAGTCAAACACCCAACCACTCTCCACAAGGATGTGTATGTGAAGTGACAATTCTCTGACAACCCCAAGATAGTCCCATTACACTTTCCATTTGACAGTACTTGTTACTAGAGTAAACATTTGAAATAAAATGATCAATAACGTCATGTTTTAAAGAGTCTAGTGGGTAAAAGGGCCTAATAACACAGATTATTCCTTTACAGTAACATACACACCGTGTGTGCTTGATGAAAATATGTTGGGACTCTTACGCCACTAATATACCTCCTATCCACTCCACAGCAAGCATTTTGGTAAATGGGGAAAGTTATAGATCAACACACAAGCAGCAATGGAAAAGCTAATAGCCTCTTTCAGTGAATTGAGATTTTTATTTTTTAAAAAAAGTCCTCATTGGCTTCTTTTTGGCCAAACTCTAATTTGGAATATTATGGAGAGAAAAAGGAGAAAAGTCATGTTTTAAACCATTATACTGGGGAGTAAACTTTACTCGGAATATAATCTTCTGTCATAATATGTTATGAAAGCACACACATGGATGCTTTCATAATTATAGCATTCAAAACAGTAAATGCTAGACTGAAGATTGCAAATCTATTTTCATTATAACCACTTGTTTTAAATCCCTGATAACATTTGAAAAGTTGTCCCTGGGCCTAAAATTCTCACAATCTTACAAATAAGGAAAGGTGCAATAAATTTGTATGTCAAATTGGGAGTAAGGAAGTGGAAGAAGCTTATTTAGAGTAAAAATGCTACTTTAATAAAGTATCCTTATTGAATATGAACCCTTACTCTGCCTGAGAACCACCAATGTAGTCTGTGTCCATAAGTGACAGCATCAAGCTTGTCATCTGAATAATTCATGGACTTGGCCTGCTATTAAGAAGACAGGTGTAATTTTCTTCTGAATGATGTCAATTGTTTGTTGTTTAAGCAGTATAAATGTATCAGATAATTTTTAATCTTCCACTCCATTTTCTCAATAGTGGTTTAAATGACCAAAGTTAAATAATTATAAGCTTGAAGAAAAAACTCTAAATTTCATAGCAGTATATGTAGTCATTTGAAATTCAGCATTTATTATTCTATTCTTCTGACTTGAAAGATTCAAAGTATGATTATTAGAATGTAATACAAATTTTAACAATCAACACATGTGTGATTGAAAAATGGCTATAAGAGACATTGGAAAAGAGGTGAAATGTAAAAATTGTGTGCTGGAAAAGGACGCACATGGAGTTTCCTTAGCGTTTATAAAGTCTTTGGAATGTTTTGAATGTTTTTACAATCTTCCTTGAACATGGCTGGGTGAAAAAAAGTGGTAAAACATATTCCAATTTTATTGAAAAGATACAGTATAATTACAAAGTCAATACAACTTGAATCAAAATCTACTAATTTCAGGATAAAATTAGAAAGGGAATTAAAATTATTTCTACATACTTAAAATAAGAAAAAATAGTGGGGAAATCTGGGAAATAGCAGTTCACAGAATGTTTGCATAAATCCATAATTTTGGACAAAATATTCATCCCTAATATATTTTGAATAACTTTTCATTCCCGTTTGAAAGGGTAGACATTTTCCCTAAATTTTAAGTTTTTTTCTTTTCAGTTGATAGCAGAAGACGAATAGACTAACGTGTATTCCTACAATATTTAATATCTGTGACAATTCAATACTCAGAAGTCTTTTTGTCTTACTCAAGAGATTATTTGCTGCTTATCCATTACGCATCAAGAAAGTTTCCATATATTATTTTACTCAAATCTTGGGAGCTTTCAACATCTTGGTAGAAAACCCATCCAGCACAGCCGTTTCTATTAATAAATCCCTTCACTTTCAAGTGCTGACACAGTTAATCTCCACTGAACCCCTGTTACCCACTCTCATGACTGTTTCTTCAATATAACCATCATCAGGAAACGTTCTTACTCTGAAACGCTAAATGCTATATATATTCGATTTTTTCACCAGGACCTTTTATTCTTCAATTCCTTAGCACCTATTCTGCCTAAAGATCTTCAGTTCTCAACTCCCTTTTTTTTTCCTCTCAAACCATCAACATTTCTCACTTGGGTTCATTCCTCTTCAAACTAGATCCTGCAACGCATTCGCGTAACCACATCCCTACCGGTATCCTTACCTCTTTGCCGCCTTAACCTCCCACGACATTCATTCTGCAAAGACAGAGTCTAGAACAATCCCATATTTCCTACTTCTCCAGCTGAACTACAAAAATGCTACAGTACAAAATGCCATGATCTGTCAGTTTTTGACAACATGTGATCCACGGTCCCAGCTGTACTGTCAGCTCAGAATTCCACAAACCTAACACTGGACAGTTTCACTTCTCATTTTCCAGAGAAACTATTCCAAATATTCATTATGTCTCAGTTACCAAATTATCCCAGCTCTTCTTCCCTGTGGCTTAGTACTTGCTGTTGTCTTCAGTAGCATTAAGAAACTTAAGCTATTAGAGATAAGATCTCTCAAATACAAAACTACAAAGTTTTATCTACTTAATAATATCCATAATTCTTTCCTATGAGTCTCTGAGAAAAAGAAGGCTGCCCTATTTTTCAAGGATGATTCCTAGATGTGTGGACCAAATGTTATCATCTTCCTGGTTCCTGGTCTCCTGTAGGCCTAAATTCATCATATTTTCACTTATGTAATTTCAGTTTCTTGTTTTCAGCTAGCATTAGCTTTCTTCCCTCAGCATATAAATGGATGAGCATTTCCATTATTTCTATTACTTTCTGATTTTCAAAATCAGGCTCTTTGAGTACATATCATATTTATTTTTTCAACATACATTTATCTTGCACTCATGAATGTCTAGTCATTCTTGAGACTCCTTATGATCAATAACAAGCCAACAGTGGGATATTTCCCACTCTTTCTCTTAATGCCTTGTGATTTTAGTCACTCTTTCCTAGTTAAAGTTCTTCCCTCCCTCTATATTTTGAAACCAGGCATTTCTGACTCCTTGTTTCTTTTATGATGATTAAGATCTCCTTCTTATACCTATCAAGTCAAAAGTAGGTGTCACTCAGAATACTGTACTTTATAACTATAGCACGTTGTTAGAAAAAGTGATCATCTCCTTTAATATGGTTTTTAGTTTCCACAAATGTTCTGTGACCATCAAATATACATCTTAAAATAAGACCTGAACTCAATCCTCATTGTTTCTTCACTTACAGACACTTTAAGTTTCAAGTGGCAAAACTAAGATAAAACTGAACTTTTGTGTATCCCCCATCCCATAACCACGATCAATGATATTGTTATACAGTCTTCTCTTCAAGTCCCCTGTTTATCTAGAATGATGGTGCCAGAGACCTTCCAGCCCATCATGACAGAAATTGGAGAAGTATCTTTGGATCCTTAACTTGTATTCCAAACTTCTGATTATTAAATATTTCCTCGCATATTATCTATCAAAATTCTGATTTATCCATGAACAAACTGCTATTTTTTAAATATCGGGCTCTTAGCAGCTCTCACTTTAACAATCAAAATAATATCAAACCCCATTTCTTGCCATTAAACCCTTCCCCCCTAATCCATTCTTCACATGGCAGAGAGAGTTAGTATATCTTCTTGGTTCATAAAAAGAAAAGTCACTTTAATCAGGAAAATGATTGTATGTTTACTAAAAAAAAAAAAAAATAGCTGAAAAAATGCAGAGAGTAAAATAATGAAAATCTTGTAATTCTTACCTAGTTTCCCTAGCCTACAATTCAGGAATAATCATTTTTAGCAATTTCAGTTTTTTCCTTCTGATTCTTATCAGAAGCATAAATAAAACATTTATATGTTAATTAATTGATTTATCTTTGAAAAATGTATATGTTAGCTCTAAGAATTAGAAACTTGACAAAAATTTTTATGCTAATTTTTTCTCATATCTAACTCCTGATTTTTAAGTTTATTATTTTAAATTCTTCTAATTTTCATCTGTAAACATGTAAACAATGTGATTATAATTTAATTTATTGATTCATTAATTTAGCTTTAGTCACATTAACTTGTAAGTCTCTGATTAGAGGCTCTGCTATGAATGATAAGGAAATTGACATGCCTGCACCTCCCTCTACTGTGTTTGTTCCCTTTATTTTCTGATCTCAGTTATTAAACCATATTTTAAATATCTCAGAGCTCTTCATGTCTGATTTCTTTTCTATTACTACCATTCATTATTCTATGTTTTTTCTCTTGGTTCTTTTTTAAAATAATAAATAGTAAACAGCATGTAATATATTAACATATGTACTACCTAAAGTCTTTTGACACAACATGAAGTAAATGTAATACATGACACCCAAACTGTGCCACTTAAAGAATGTTTAGACATCAGGTTCCAAGATATTCTTTTTAAATTTGTCCCACCCATTACTCAAAATTATGTCATGTTTGTGTTGCAAAATACTGGAATCATGGACAGATTTTTATTTATCTCCAAGTTTTAAACTGCCTTTCTTCCCTTTACTAAATTCTTACAAATTATTATACTATTTGTATAATTAAAAATATTTTCTAATGAAGACATTTTTCATGGATTCCTTTGAATTCCTGTTATAATTAGTATCAAATGTGTTCTATGTATACAGTACAGTTGACTTATTGGTATTCCTTTTCTTTGCACTTCAGAGTTATTTCCACTGCTTTGCGTATGTAAGGTATTTTATTTCTTTGATTTTTTGTTGTTACTGTTGGTGTTTTGGCATAGTTTTTCCTCAAAAGCATTCTTTTAAAAAAATAGAAGTAGAAAACATAAAACTCTGACTACTTTCTTATATAAAATTATTTGATGTCATACTTGATAAATAGATTCATGTCTTAGACCAGGTTTCCCATAAAACAGAGCCCCAGGCAAGACTTATGCACAAACCAAATCCCAGGCAGCAAGAATGAGGCAAGAAGGAATGGAAAGCAAATCCACATGAATCATAACCAGCAGCAAGGATACACAGATGCTGGCTTTGCAGGTGCTTCCAGCTGTGACTTAAAACAGACCATTGGAAGAAAGATGGAGGACAATTTCATCTTCAGGCTCTTCTTCTTGTCTCCTTTCTCCCATTAGTCAAAGTTTATCCTGAAGGGTGACAACTCTTTTGTACTTATGAATTCCATCACTTGGTCTAGAAAACAACTGAGGAAAGCAGATCTGTTGCCTTTATTCAAGTCTGAAAGTAATGACCAGCCCAAAACTCTAGGCAGGCCTGGCTGATCTGTCTTAGGCTTAGATTACTGTGATGGCTACAAATGGAATCTAAGGATCACATGATGTACGTGACACAGTTGACAATAGGAATCTAGGTTTACAGATTTCTCCCTCAGAACCTTAAGATTTTGTTTCATTGTCATCTAGCAATCAGAATCACCAACGAAAAGCTTGGTGTCAACCTATTTTGATTCTCTGGAAGCTTTTTGGATTTCTTCATCGTACTTGGAGGTCTCAAATATTGTCAGAATATATTGACGTGTATATTGTTTCTTCTCATCATGCATGGCACTTAGTGATTTTCATCAATCTGTACATCTTTGCCCTTTGCTTGTTTTTCTTCTTAAGAAATTTTTCTTCTAATATTACTATGATCATTTCTTCACCCATCTTTTTCTGTGTTTTCATTTAATATAACTTATTAGTATATTTAAATTTCAAATTTTATAATTCTACAGTAAATATTTCTTTATATCTTGGTCATATTTTCTATTTCTTTGTCATTTTGAACTGGTAGCAACAATTTTCTCCTTTATTTTCCAGATTATTAACTTGATATTGAATTTGGCTTATCGGTCAGTCATTTCATTTTTATTTGAAAATTATTTTGCTAATTTTCTAGAAATATTTCATATTCTCTGATTTGCTTAATATTTTTTGTTATATATCTTTGGTCACACAAAAGTACTATTCTCTTAAATATCACTAAAGACACTGATTAGTATTGTGTTTTAATTTTTCTTCTGCTCTTTATATTATTTTTATTTCTTCTGGTCTTGGTGGTTTTTTTATTCAAATGGTCTTTCTTTTCTTACTTTTTTGTCCATCAAATAATGGAGTATCCATAGTTAATAGGTCATCTCATCCAAAGGTCTTTAAATTAGTTTAAGTAACTAATATAGAAGGTTTTTTTTATTTGCTTGTTTTTTAAATTATTTTTTGTACTTATTTTATAACTCAGTCTTTTCTGTGGGAAAGCTCACTCTGGGCTCCATGAAAACAAATAGCCTCTCATTTCTTTCAGGCTGCTATAACACGATACCATAAACTAACTGGTGGCTTATAAACAACAGGAATTTACTTCTCATAGTTCTGGAGGCCGGAAGTCCAAGATGAAGGTTCCAGGAACTGTTGTGTTTGGTGAGAGCCCACTTTCTGGTTCATATATAGATGACTATATTCTCACTGTAATCTCACATGGCAGAAAGGGGCAAGAGAGCTCTCTGGGCTCACTTTTATAATGGAACTAATTCTATTCATGCAGCCTCCATAGTTTGGCCCTAAACATCTCCCAAAGCCCAACATCCAATTATCATCACATGGGGAGTTAGAATTTCAATGTATGCACTTTGAGGGACACAAACATTCAGTCTATAGTAGGTAACTCTTGTAGCCTCATGGACCGGCTATTCCGGGATAGTTCTCTGATAAACCTGAAAATGCCCATGTCTGAGCTATTGTCCTGGTTTCTCTATAAATATGATCTCATCTGCCTTCTGCTCATCATAAATTAATTAAATTTCCCTTCTAACGTTCTCTTTTATTCTTATGTTTAGTGTTTTCATGATTTTATTTCTTTTTGTTTACACTTATATCATTTGGTGAGATTTTGGACAGAAAGGAAGCTAATATGTTTATTCAATGTGACATATTGAATTGCAAATAGAGTCAGCTTTCCTAAAAATTTACAAAACTGATCAAGTTATTATTTACCCTAGAGTTGCAGGCCTTGCATATCGGTAATCTGTACTCTACTTACTTTCTCCAGCCTCATTTACTCTATGTCTCTTAATGAGGCCAGCCAGACAACAGCTCTGTGAATGATGCAAAGTTCCCCACCACATAAGCCTTTCCAGAGCTAGAGGAGATGATCTTTCTCAGCTGGCAATGTTTTAGCACTCAGAGAATACTGAGGACCCCACAAAGACCCACTCAAACCTGAGAGTTTATATAAAGGCCTGTATCTATTGGTAACTCTAGGTAAAAGTAGCTAAGACTAGGCCACAGAGGGCACAAGTGGATAGTATCTTGCTTAGGGTTACTTTGTTATAGTTGTGCTTCTATCTTGTATTTTAGGAAAATCCACTTTAACGTGAATTACAAATATTTTTCATACTATAGATTCATTTAATTTTAGGTTGGAAGTGTCCATGAAGGCAACCTCATTCAATTCCTCACTATACATACTGAAAATTTAGATCCAACTAGTTTAAGTTACATTTTCAAGGTCACATACCTTAAAAGCAGAACTCATTGATGATATTGAGATACATGTTATTTTTGTTTGCTTGTTGTTTGTTTTTGCATAAAGAGAGTCAAAGCCATTCTGAAAAGTCAGACCTGATTTTTCTTGGTAGCATTTGGAAAACATTTTAATCAGTTTTCTGAATAGATTCTTCTTCATTTATTGGTTCAGAATAACTTAAGCATGGTTTGTTCAACTTCCTACATAGTGGTCATGTTGCCTCCTGCTGTACCCCCCACCAAAAAAAAAAAAAACCTGGAGATGCAAGGGGTATGTATTATTAACAAGGATGGCTTTTTCCTGGAAATTTTCCATAGAGAATGTTACTTAACTATAGGAGACATTATTAAGAGACTTGCTGGAAGAAATGTTTATCTAGTTTTATAATGGATATACTCTTTTGTTTTACAATGTTCCTTGTTGCATTTGTTGCATAGACTTCTTTACTAAACAAAAATTTAATGAATCTATTTAAAAAATTCTTAATTTGTAAATACTGATGAAACTTCATTTGATTTTCATTAATCTATAATGATTATGTTATGCTGTCATTGGTATACATTAAACATGAATGCATTTAAAATTATGTGTTGAATTATGCTGATTTGTTTATTTTAGATCATTAATGAGCTTTCATTTGATCATTTCCCAGCAGAGAAATTATTAAGAATGAAACTTATGGGCAGAGGTGCTCCAGGAATACACAGATGGATTGGGGACTGTCCAATAAAATGTATATGTAGCTTATAGAGTCCCAGAAGATTTAGCGTGGCTCCACTTTTTAAACTAAACAGGTAAAATTCAATACAGGTCTTTATTTTTCACCATGACAGAACGATTGTGCTATTTTCATATTTGAACATATGAGTCTGGAAACAAATAGGAAAAACTACAAGCTATCCAAAGAAAGGCTAGCATTTCTAAGACTAGATAAAAATAAACTATTGTTTAAAAGACGAGAAAACTTACAAAGTTCACATCAGCTGACAATATCATTATTTATTCAATCAAGCAAACAGACAAGAATAGAAATGAAACTCCCAGAATTTGTAGGAAAGTTTTTATAGTGTGTGTGTGTGCGTATGCGTTTGTATATGTTGAATATAAAGATTGCGAAAACATGTTTTCTCTATTCTAAATAGATATATCCTCTCCATGTTTTGTGTCTTGCCCCTCCTGTTCCAGCGAAGGAGCTATTCCTTTTCCCATCCCATTGCTACCTTTCTAATTAGACATTGTCTCTTATCCCCTCCTGTTTAACCATCCTCTCTTTCTCTGATATTTTATGTTTTCCCTCTCCACATTGTATCAACATGCCTAAATCCCTCCTATCTTATACAGTGGCTGAACTATCCCATTAACTCCCAAACTGAAAATCTCCAATTTCTCATCTCCCATTTATTCTTCAAAATCCTGCAACCTAACCTTGTGCACCAATGCTTCACTGAGACTCTTCTTTTAAAACCAGCACTTACCTCTGGCAGTACATTAAGCCAGGGTCTTCTACCTATTTGGCACCCCATCTTTTTTGAATCTTATTCTATTTTTAATTTCTGGGATACCATTTTCTTCTGACTTCCTTCTACTCTGACTATTCTTCTCAGTTACCTTCACTGGCTTCTTTTCTACTTTCTCATTACATGTTAGTGTTACCTAGATTGGAACCTCCATTTCCTACATTTCTTAGTCTTTACATTCGCTCTGAGTATCTCTGTACCATCTGAAATAAGAGAATTCAGAGACAGCAGAATAGCCCAGCAATTTGCATTCCCCACAAGCATTTATGCTATTTCATACCTCTATGCCTTCGCATGTTACTTTCTCTTCCTAGAGACCACCTCTATCTTCTTTTTGTCATAGCCTTTGACTTCTCTTTCAAGCTCCAGTGTATAAGCTAAATCATCTTCCTCAAACTTCCAGATTTGGGGAGGATGATTTAAGTGCCTCTGCACTATGTCCACACAGAACCCATGAGACTTCCTTTCCCCCACAAATACTGTAAGTTACTCATATGTCTCTTTATTATGTTGTAATTTTCTGGAGGACAGGAGTCAGGTCATAGTAAAACGTATCTTCTAGTATAGTGCTTAGCATGTAGTGGACTCTCAAGTAAATGTCTAATTTGAAAACTGAACTTTTTCCTATTTCCTTTTTATTTCTTTATTGTCAAATATATTCCTTAACATCAAAATTGGTAAACAAGAGAAAGGACTTTTTTTTTCTAGTTATGCTTTTCTGCAAATCTTCATTAAATAAACTTATTAAATTATGTCATGCATCTCACATTTCAGTAGGTGTGCACATTTAATACATCTATTTTAAAATCCAATCAACATACTTTCTACTTTCTCTTCCTTTGTAGCCTTGAAATTACCTTTTACAATCTTGTTTGCACAGATGTTCTTGCTTAAAATCAGTTTGATTTGTATATAAAACTACTGTGCCCATGATGAATTTGCATTTTGTTTTATTTTTGCCACTGGAGATGTTTTCTTCTTGGTTATAGAAGCTCAAGGAGGATGAAAAACTCTGTGAAGATCTATTTCTGTGTTCTATGTGTCAATCTGCATTAAACCTCTATAAAGATATTTTTTTTCTCTTCCTGAGGAATTGATTGTAGCAGCACAACTCCAGAATTCAGCTGAGAAAATCTAAACTCAGCAATTCTTTTATTGAAATACCAATATACCATAGAGTTGTGTTAAAATTAACCCAGCCTCCAGAGTTCAGTTCACTGTTGCCATTATTTTCACCCACATCCCATTGTCTGTCTGAGCAAAGGGCTTCCTAGGGTGACAGACCTCTCTGAAATACCAAAGCACAAAAATATATTTAGGCAATAAAATGCCATTACAGTAGCCTACACTGGCTCCAGTCAATCTTTCATTGTCTTTAATTGTATCCATATAATAGATACCACACTGGTAGTTGCAAATATTGTGCTGTCTTTAATAAAATACAAAAGAGCCTAGAATCTTGTGCATAGTTCATGCACTAAGAAGCAAAGCAATTTACAGAGGCATTGACTTTAATGCAATGGATGTTCCCCTTTACCTTTGTGTGGCAAATAAAGAAAAATGGCCACAAAGAAACTCATAAAAATTTTAAGTATGGCACTATGAACTATTATAAATGTTAACATGATTATCTTCCCCCTTATAAGTAGTTGGAGACAAACTTATTTCCATAAAATAGTTTTTGTGCTTTTTGTTTCTTAACAACATACTTCTCTTTATCATACTCGGTTGAGACTACCTGATCTGCAGTTAAGCCATGGGCCACTGTTCTGAAATTTTGGAGGCAGCTTTTAAAAGACATCTCCCTGGTTAAACTTAGTTTCATGCTTTTTGCCATGACACAAAGGTTGTCAAATGTTATAATACTATTAATATATGCATCTGCTTTTCTAGGATTTTCTCAGCCCCCACCCATGACCTACGTCTGCTCACCTGCCAAATATTAGATTTGTAAATAAATTAGCAATAAAAAACCATAAATCAAAACCTGGGGAAATTCTAAAATCAATATTCATATGTTTAATTTGTTGATGTGAAGGGGAATTTTCCTTTTATTTTTTACTACAAGGAACTCTTTTTATTCTCATCTCTTTTTTAATCCTTTTTATAATTTTCATATTCTGTATTATTTAATTGCCTCTCCTCTTATCACTGGATCACGACCTCCCGGGCTACATTACCAGCCCCTCACCAACATTTCCCTGTCTATTCAATGTCCCAGTTACATATAAGTTTACTGTGCTTGCTCTCCCTAGAATCTTATAATTTTGTGTATATATGACCTTTTGTTGATTATACATAATAATAGATCTGTTTGGTTGTGTTATTAGAGATTTTTTTAAAATTTATTAAATATTTTTAATTTTATTAATTTTGAATTATGGGTACATAATAGTTTTATATATTTATGGAATATATGTGATGTTTTGATACAGGCATACAATGTGTAATTATTAAATTCGAATAATTGAGGTATCCATCACCTCAAGTATTTATCATTTCTTTGTGTTAGGAACATTCCAATTCTACTCCTTTAGTTATTTAAAGTATACCTTAACTTATAGTTGACTATAGTCACTTTGTTGTACAATCAAATATTGTTTATTCTATCTATCTGACCATATTTTTGTACCCATTAACCATCTCTACTTTATCCCCCACTCCCTGCTACTTTTCCCAGCCTCTGACAACCATTACTCTACACCGACTCCATGTGATCGTTTTAATTTTTAGCTCTCACATATGAGTGAGAACATGCGAGAATAAGCTTGGCCTATTTCGTTTAATATAATGTTCTATAGTTTCCATTATGTTGTTGCAAATGACAGAATTTCATTCTTTTTTATAGCTAGTATTTCATTGTATGTGTATATCACATTTTCTTTATGCTCTCCTCTCTTGATGGGCACTTAGGATGATTCCAAATTTTGGCTACTGTGAACAGTGCTGCAATAACAGAGTGCAGACATCTTTTCAAATATACTGATTTATTTTCTTTTGGATATATAAATAGAAGTTGGATTGCTGAGTCATAAGGTAGTTTTATTTTTAGTACTTTGAGAAACCTCCATACTGTTCTCCATAGTGTTGGCATTAATTTACATTCCCACCGAAAGGATTTGAATGAAGGTTCCGTTTTCTCTCATACCTCTCCAACATTCATTATTGCCCGACTTCTGATAAAAGCCATTTTTACTGGAATAAGAGGATTTCTCACTGTAGTTTTAATTTGCATTTTTCTGATGACTAATGATGTTGAGCGTGTTTTCATGGCCATTTATATGTCTTCTTTTGAGAAATGTCTATTCAGATCTTTTGCCAATTTTAAATTGGATTATTTGACTTCTTTTTCCCATTGAGTTGTTTGAGCTCCTTATATATTCTAGCTATTAAGTCCTTGTCAGATGGGTAGTTTGCCAATATTTTCTCCCATTCTGTGGGTTGTCTCTTCACTTTGTTGATTGTTTCCTTTGCTGTGCTGAAACCTTTTAGCTTGATGTGATCCTATTTGTCCATTTTTGCTTTGGTTGCCTGTGTTTTTGAGATATTACTGAAGACCTAATTGCCCAGACCAATGACCAAGGGAATTTCCCCAATGTTTTCTTTTACTAGTTTCATAGTTTCAGGTCTTAGATTTAAGTTTTTAATCCATGTTGATTGGAATTTTGTGTATGATGAGAGATAGGGATCTAGTTTCATTCTTCTACGTATGGATATCCAGTTTTCTCAGCACCATTTATTGAAGAGACTGTCCTTTCCCCAATGCATGTTCTTAGCACCTTTGTCAAAAATGAGTTCACATTGGATGTGTAGACTTATTTCTGGGTTCTCTATCCTGTTCCATATATCTGTGTGCCTGTTTTGATGCCAGCATCATGCTATTTTGGTTTTTACTGCTCTGTAGTACAGTATAGTTTGAAGTCAGGTATAATGCGATTCCTCCAGTTTTGTTTTTATGGTTCAGGATGGCTTTGGCTATTCTGGTTCTTTAGTGGTTCCAAATAAATTTTAGGATTATTTTTCCTATTGCTGTGAAGAATGTCATTGGTATTTTGATAGGGATTACATTGAATCTGTAGATAGCTTTGGTTACTATGGACATTTGAATAATATTGAATCTTCCAATCCATGAGCATAGAATATCTTTCCATTTTTTATGACCTCTTCAATTTCTTTCATCAATGTTTTATAGTTTTCATTGGTGAGATCTTCTACTTCTTTGGTAATGTTTATTTCTTGGTATTCTATTTAATATGTAGCTATTGTAAATGGAATTATTTTTTTTTGGTTTCTTTTTCATATTGTTCACCATTAACGTATAGAAATGCTACTGATTTTTATGTTGATTTTGAATCCTGCAACTTTACTGAATTTGTTTATCAATCCTAATAGTTTTTTGGTGGAGTCTTTAGGTTTCTCTAAATATAAGACCATATCATCTGCAAACAAGGATAGTTTGACTTCTACCTTTCCAATCTAGATGCCCTATATTTCTTTTCCTTGTCTGATTGCTGTAGCTAGAACTTCCAGTACTATGTAGGATAACAGTGGTGAAAGTGGGCATCCTTGTGTAAATCCAGATCTTAGAGGAAGGATTCTCAGTTTTTCCCCATTCAATGTGATATAGCTGTGGGTCTGCCATGTATGGCTTTTATCATGTTGACACATGTTCTTTTATTCCCAGGTTTTTGAGAGTTTTTATCATGAATGGGTGTTAAATTTTATCAAATGCTTTTTCATTATCATTTGAAATGATCAAATGCTTTTGTCCTTCATTCTAGTGATATGATGTATGACATTGATTGATTTGTGTATGTTGAACCATTCTTGCATCCCTGGGATGAATCCCACTAGATCTTGATGAATGCTCTTTTTAATGTGTTGTTGAATTTCATTTGCTAGTATTTTGCTGTGGATTTTTGCATACATGTACATCAGAGATTTTGGCCTATATTTTTGCTTTGTTTTGTTTTGTTTTCTTTTCTTTTGTTGTGTCTTTGTCTGGTTTTGGTATCATTGTGATACTGGCCTCATAGAATGAGTTTGGGAATATTCTCTCCTCCTAGATTTTTTGGAGTAGTTTGTTTAGGATTGGTATTTATTCTTCTTTAAATGCTTAGTAGAATTCAGCAGTGAAGTCATTGACTCTTGGGTTTTTGTTTGATGGGATATTTTTTATTACAGCTTCTATCTCATTACTTGTTATTGTTCTATTCAGGTTTTCGATTTCTTCCTGGTTCAATTTTGGTATGCTGTGTGTGTATAGCAATTTATCCTTTAGCAGAGATTGTTAAGAGCATAAGACAAGAACTTGAATATCATATTTCATCAAACAAAATCATGTGAAGTTATGAATGGAACAGCATGTACTGTTTTGTGTTTGTGCATTGTTTTGTGTGTCTTGTCTTTTGCGTATATTATTCATTTTGCTTTTGTATTTTTAACCTATGTGTCCACACCTAAGCTTCCTGTCCTTCTGAATAATGCTTAGTGGAGTGTTTATCTTTATCCAAAATCATCTTTAGGACATATTGTTATCAACATGTCAGCACCTATATTAGACATTGGAAGTCACTGGTCACATTAATAAAATTAAATGGCACTTAAAAATAACAAGCTAAATTTCTAAAGGTACATCACTGGTGTTTGTAAACAAACATCAAGTTATGCTATTTAAATGTAATATATGTTTAGGATTTATCTTGATTCATTTGATTAATTTAATATTAAGTTAATGTTCACCATACTGAAGTTTCAGTGTTAAACAGTTATCTAAAAGACATTCTTCACAAGACGGCAACTACCGTTGGACGTTCAAGAGCACATATAGAAAGAGATGTAGAAAAATAATAAACAGAAGTACTCAGTGGGTTCAGGCAGTCTGGGCCTTATTGTCTCTGAAAATTCCCATTTGCATTTCTGAAATCAGAAAAAAATCCAGGAAAAACTGAGTTTGTGGGGATCTCAGATGAGGCCCAAAGCAAATGGTGACAGTTTATCTGCAGCAGCACCATCCATGTTTACCCGGAGCTGCAATCCAGTAAGACCATCAAGATAGCTACGTACGAAATTCACACCATCACTCTGAGAATGCTTTCTTATAGACTGTTTCAAGGTCATTTTCAGGCAATGTGTTAGTCCATTTAACAACAGAAATTCTAAGCTTATCAGATCTCTGAAGTTGATTCAAGAAGCTACTTAGGGTGATGGGATATAGGAAGAAATTTGTATTTTCCAGGATCATGCAGCCATTAAGAGGGGATGCATATTTGATGTGGCAAATTAGCAGTGACAATGAAAGTAACCAAAATTCATTCTCCCTCATAGGCAGAAGCAAATTCTCTACCTAAACATTATTTAGGAAGCCCAGAAGCACTCAGTACGCATTCTCTCTGCATCTGGATAGCAACTGCTTTTGTGGCTGATTTCTATGAACAAGTATGGAATAATAATAAAGTGATGCATAGTTTGAATTTAAATTCATCCCAAAAGGAAAGCAAACCAGACAAAAAGGGATGTTGATTACTTATAGTAGGAAACATAGAACACTAAATCACACTGAATGGCAGTATAATAGAGTCTTTTCACTTTTTAAAAGCTTAAAGTTAGGTAAGAAACTAATTTGTCAGTAAACATCTTTAGAACTAAAGTGGTTTGTAGCTGAGACTGCCAATAAAACTTTTCTAAATGGAGTTTATTTATTTTTAACAAAATGATTGATTTCTTAGTTTACTTTCATAGTAATTAATCTGACAAGGCTTATCAATTTATACAGTCTTACTGCTCTCAAAATTTGAGCATTTTGAACAATTTTCCAAGACTCTTTAATCTTAACTAAGATCTAAGGCTAAATAAAAGAATAGTAGGTATTTTCAACAAGTCCTATTAAAATGTCTGCTTTTATTTCCCTTGACAAACATATTTTTTGCTAATATGATTATAAAAAATTCTGTGAGTGAAAATTTCTGCATAACTCTTATAACTCATATCTCAAAAAATTAAACTATGATGATTTTTTAAAACAAAGGAATGTATCTTTTTTTTTTATCTCAAACTGGATCATAGGCTGTCATACAGTGGGTACTTAATCAGTGATTACTGACTACTGACTATAAGGATTTCATGCTTTGTGGTACAACTGTAAATATTGTGTGAAAAACTTTTATGACATTTACAAAGTTTTTATTTAGTTTTTAAGGTTGTGGGAATTTTGAACTTTCTTTCAGTGAACTCATAATGGCTGGTCTCAAAGGAACTTCCCTTCCTTGACTCTTCTGTAGTTGGCAGCAGAATTCTGCTCCACTGGGCAATGGCACATTACTGAACTAGACAATCAGCTCTTGGAAGGCATGTGTTTCTTTCTTATTTGTGCTCAGATCATACTATGAAGAAGGTTCACATTATGTGCATTATTTAATTAATAGAAAATAATTTCATATGCACAGAGAGCTTATTTATGACTAAGACCAACATTTTGATTTTGATTTGCAACTTTAAGGGTGTTTATTTTTCTGTGGGGTAAAAATTGACAAAAATGAACAATTCAAGAATCAGTGGTATTTAGCAATATGGTGGATGTATAGACAGTTTTTTTTCTTCATAAGAGAAATATTTTTGGCTGAAGTGGAACTCCTTTGGCATTGATCAAGTATGATTATAGTGGAAACAGCACCCTTACCAGCTAAGACCCAGGGCACAAAATATTGGGATGGTAGCTAGTCACATGTGAGGTCTATTTACAAGTGAAAGGGTTGCAGTAAATGTCCCTGTAAGACACATGGTTCTTCTCTGTGTGGTGATTCACACTTTATAGATGATATTTACCTACATGATCTCATTTGAACCCCACAACAGCCATGTGAAGCAGATAGAGTGCATTTTATTATTCCCATTGTGTAGACACCAGTAAAAGCAAGTGACTTCTAGGCCCACACTCATTGCTTTGGCGTTTGGGTGGACTTATAGGTTGGTGTTTTGCTTTGTCATTTTGGTTGAGTAAGTTCTTAAAAAGAATGAGGGATTATATTCATGTTAGTCTTTCTGAGCTAGAAAAATTAAATTATTGCTAAGATAGTTGTAAAGACTGAACAGAATAATATCACAAGATCTTGACTGACAAGTTACAGTCATTTTAAAACCATTAGCTGTCCTTGCCCTTTTCACTACATTCTGTGCACCTGGTAAGTGGGGGTTCGAGCCTGGACAGAGCTCAGACCCCATGTATGCCTCTAGGGGAGGAGGCAAGATGTGTGCATTGTCAAGACGAAGAGTAGAAGTCACTAATATAGAGCAGGGAAAGGTCTGGAAAGAAATGTTTACAAAGAGGAGTTGTGTTGCTCTCCTTTCTGGTCCCATGTTTTAACTGACCCTGTATAAGAACTTGGGGAAATTTCCTTTTTCCTTACTAATGATCTCTATGGTTAAATCTTTGGAATTAGCAAAAACATTACACTATCATCACTCCTACCTCAAAAAAAACTATGATGAACATTATGGTATTTATTGCAAACATGAAATTTTTCTTATGGAAGTCAAGAAAATAAATGGGGTGTATAAAAGTAAAAATGATAAGAAGTAAATAATTTGTGAGATATTATATATGTTAATAGCTAAAGTAAAAAAAGCATATGTATGAAAATAGAAATGGACAGAAAGATAAAATAGGCACTAAATCTCCATGATAAACTAAATGTGTACAAGGCATTGAATATTCATAATATGCTATTTGTATGTACAAAACACGCAAGGTACTAAATATGCATGCAATATATCTTGGCTGATTTGAATTGCTATAAAGAAATACCTGAGCTCGGTAATTTATAAAGAAAAGAGGTTTATTTTGCTCATGGCTCTGCAGGCTGTACAAGAAGCCATGGCACCAGCATCTGCTTCTGATGAGGGCCTTGTGAAACATCCACTCACGGTAGAAAGTGAAGTGGAACAGGCATTACATGGCAAGGGAGGGAGAGAGAGAAGGAGGTGCCAGGCTCTTTTTAACAATCAGATTTTGTGGAAACTAATAAAGAAAGAACTCACTCATTAGTGTGAGGACAGCACTAAGCCATTCAAGAGGAATCTATACCCATGACCTAAACACTTTTTACCAGGCCCCACTTCCAACATTGGAGATCAAATTTCAACATGAGATTTGGATGGGACAAATATCCAAACCATATCATGATCTTAATTAGGCCTTCCATTGATGACAACAAAATAATTCTATGTATCCTCTGCAAATAAAACCCATGGCTGCACAGTGAGTTAACTGTCAAGTTACTTGTCCCTGTATCTCTCTGGTAGAGCAAGGGTGTATAATTGGTCACAGGTACTTATCATTTTATTAACAGCCCTTGACCAAACCTCAATTCCAGTACTCATGGCTGCATCACTGGAGAAGAAGACTTGTGTGGGTGGGAGACAGAGAGGAGAGAGAGAAAGAGATAAATAATTCAGGTAATGTATTTCTTAACCATTTATGGCCTATGCTAAGTGTGTTAACCTACCCCACTCTCTTGTCCTTTGCTTTTCACTGTGATGATTGGCCTGATAGCATATTTGGAGGCTGCTATTGCATCAAGGAAATTTCATACATAAAAAAAGAAAATCAGGAAATTCTAAAACCATTAATGTAACAAATTTTGTAATATATATAAAATCTGTCAGTCTTATGTTCAATGTATGGTTTAAGCACCTAACGGGTATAATGCATAGCATTTGGGGGATGGGCACACTTATAACTTTGATTCAATTGGTACAAAAGCAATTTATGTAACCAAAACATTTCTAGCCCTGTAATATTCTGAAATACAAAAGAAAATAAAAACAAAAAAAAGGACAGTTTCAAAATGAAATTGAATATTGTTATATCACTGCTTATATGCTGGAATTTCGTCACACCATAGCTCAAGTAATCCTGCAATATAATTATTCTTTAATAGAGAAAAGAACCCAGACATGGGTTCTTAATGATTTATTGATATTTTGCATATGGATATGGATATTGGCATATCCAATAACATATGCCTATTAAAAATGTCACTTGATGTAGGAAAGCAGAGGGTCACCATTACACAAAATAAAAATATAATGAAGTATTTTTGAGAAATGTCAGCAAGATGGCAGATGAGGAAGCCATGGACTCTCCTTCTCCCACAGAGGCACGTAGTTAACAATAACATAAGACTAGACTGCCTCTCCGAGGTAGTCTGGAAACAGGTTGAAAAGATAGAGTACCAGGCCACCAAAAATTCAAGAAGGTATTCCAGCAAAAGAGTTGAAAATTTAAACATGTATTCCACCCAATTGTGTTGCTCCTTTTATGAGATATTGAGGTAGCAATTAAAAGGAAACCATCCATACCAAAGCTTCTCCCTTGGGAGGAAAATAAAAGAATGGACCCTGTGTTCACAGTTTAGATTTGTCTGAAGGCTGCCTAAGGAACTGGTTTATGCCTTGCCTGTCAGAGTGCTGGCAGAATCCGTGGCAGAGTTTGGAAGATGCTGAAAGCTGAGGCAAGCAAACTGTTGGAGCTACAGTTTGGCAGGCAGATACCAGGGGGAGCAAGAGATCAGAAAACGTTTGAGACCACTTTCAGCTGGGCCGATTGCTGAAGGTCTTCACCTGTAGGAAGGCAGTACACATAGACTAGGAAAAGTGGATGTTTTTTCAAATGTCCAAACCCCAGAGAAAAAAAAAATGTAAAAAGACCTGGCATACATAAAAACAGTAATACTTGGCTCAACTGAAGGACCAAAATTAAACTCCAAAAACTGATACTAAAGAAATGCAGATCATTATGTTGCCTGATAAAAATTAAGAAAAATGATACAAAGATGCTCAGTGAGCTAGGGAGGAACACGAATAAACAACTCAACAAGATTAGAAAAATGATGCATGAGCAAAATGACTGTCAAAACAGAGGTAGAAATTATCTAAAAAACCCAGAATTTTTTGACCTAAAAATGTAATAAAATGAACTGTAAAAATCATTAGAGGGGTTCAACAGCAGATTTGATCAGGCATAAAAAAGAATCAACAAATTTGAAGACAAGTTATTTCAAATCATCAAGTCAGAGGAGCAAAAAGAAAAAGAAATATGAAAAAAGTGAAGAAAGCCTAAGAGTCTTATAGGACACTTTCAAGGGAACCAGTATACACAGTATGGTAATCTCAGAAGGAGAAGAAAGAAAGCAGCAGAGAGCTTATTTGAAGAAAATATGGGCAAAAGCTTCAAATACGAAGGGAAAAAATATGTGTATATATACGCAGATTCGACAAGTTTAAAGAACCAAAAAACTCCAACTAGGATCATTCTAAAGAGAACCACACCAATACACAGTATGACCAAACTATCTAAAGTCAAAGACAAAGAAATAATCCTGAAAGTAGCAAAGGAAAAGCAATTTCTCACATATAAGAGGGCTTATTTGTGAAAAGGAGAATTTAAATTGGAAAATTGAATTTAAATAGTAATATAAATAAAATTCATTCATTCATTGCTTCAAAAAAAGATGTAAGAGAGGATGGGAGAGAAAGTGTGGATGCTGGAACCAGGGTGTCCAGGTTTGAATACCGGCTCTGCCATATAATGTCTACATAAGCTTTGGCAGTTTCGTTGATCTCTTTGTGGTGCTGATTATCTCTTTTTGTGTGTAAAATGGAGGTGACAATATAATCAAGTTTTTAGTTTTGTAGTGATTATATGAATTATTATTAGAAGGATTTGAGATATAAATTAACTATTATCTGAGTGTAAACTCTTACTACTATTATGAATGTGTCTTTTCATGAAAGTTGACTTTATTCAAGGTGGCTTACTATTAAAATGCAACATGCAGAAGATAGAATGATTTAGTCAAGGTTCTGTGTTCTTGAGGATTTCATAGTTTAACAGGAGACACACGGGTGGAAATTGTGCACATAAAAAGCATAAAATCCTAAGTCCATAAGAGACAATCAAAGTAGGTGTTGGAGAAAGGAGAGCAAGTACATGTCTGAGACATTAAGAAAGATTTGTTTGAGGGATGACATCTGAACTGGCTCCTGAAGAATAGGTTTGATCTCATCTATTGCCAGAAAAAGCATTTCAGCCATCATCAAGATGGAGTAGAGTAGGAGGCTATGCTCTAGGAACAGAGTACAGTCATACTTGTGTAGTCTAGAAAAAGGTGATCAATTGATTATGAACACCAAAAAAAATGACTTTAAATAATGCCAACACTGAACACCAGAATAAGGACCTGCCGAAATAGGTAAGAAAGGTAATTCTCCTCTCAAGTAGTCATGATTGCCAAAGGTATAATAACATACATGTTTTCTGAATTCTCTTCCTTAATGCAGCACAGATTCAGCTTTAGAGAAGCTATGCCTGGCCTCTCTGCCCTGGCAGAATTTCCATCTGATGGAATACTAAGGCAGGGGTATGTGCTGAAATACATTAATTGTTTTTTTTAATTGCATCTTTGCTCTTTCTGGTTATTTTGTGAGGTAGGGAGCTAATTCCAATCTGTTTGCCTGGATTTGCTCCACTTACTCCCATTGAAAAGATTTGTCTAATTTAATGTGACTGACAATTGTATTGTTCAAATGATTGGCTGGGAAAACAAAACAGTGTTTTCAGGTCCTGTGAAGCAAACTTTGATTGGAGCAGTTAACACCTATTTTTGTGGCATTGATTCAACCCCATCCAGCTTTGAAGTGGTTGGGTAGCTGTGTAATTCTTTGCAGAGTCAGGTGGTTGCATTTAGGACAGCAAACAGGACAATTTTTAGATGATGCCCTAGAGATAAGATTTTTTTCTAAGAACTGATTTCAAATGTCCCTCTGGAAAATAAAAGTGGATTGTTGGAAGGAGAATAAAAGGTTAAGGTCCTTCAAGAATTAAAAGAGCATAAGGGAACATTTTAATATTTTGAGATGAAGATAAATATTCACCTGTGACCAGCTTTGGTAAAAAATGAAAATTTCACTCTTGCATCCAATTTTTACTATAGGCAAAAAGACACTTTTATTATTTATATTCAAAGGCATTGACTGAATGCTAAGGATACACTATATGCTATATCAAAAGTAGAGTTAGAAAATTCCCTACCAGAAAGTCTTATGATTAAAGTACTATTTTTCTAAGCCATGCCACAATAGGAAAATAATGCCTTCCATTTCCTTTCTAGGATTCCTTTCCATCTTCTCTCACTTTCTGTGTATATATTGTCCTTTAGTACCATCTAAAACTCACTTTTTCATGTAAAGGCAGATACTTAAGAAAATGATTTCTTTTAAACAGTATTGCTATTTTCCATAATTTTTTATTTCTAGAAGCAGAATTTCCTTGACAGTATATTTCCTAGTCATAAGTCCCAACTGAATAATTATTTAATGTGTTTTTAGTAATCCATAGGGATAAAGGTATATTCCAGGTAACAGAATTCATTGTTTTCGCTCAATTACAATCCTTTCAGTACATTTTCAACTTTCTATTTCCTGTTTCTTTACATTAATGGCTTAGAAATATTACTTATTTCACTTTTGCCTCCTACATTTAAATCAATTGTAAACCCTTTAATGGAAAACTTGGAAGAAATCTTATGACAAGTGATCATCAGACCCCCAGAAGATGAGCTGAAATAACTGCTCCTGAAAGTTATCTTCCTACTCCACACCACTTCATGACATTCTTTTGAAAGTTCCTGAAGCCTGATGCAAAAGAATAGTATAACTTAAAGTCATACAATATTAGAGTAAAGGCTTAGGAGCTACTTTATTGTTTTATTTATGGCCTAATTAACTGATTGCTAAATAATATACACAGATTTGTATAATTAAACAAAAAGAGCATTTTAATCTAATCAAATTCCATTTATTTATTTTTGTTATTACTGATTGTCATTGGGGTCTGCATCATAAATTCTTGTGTAGGCCAATATCTTGAAGAGTTTTTACAATATTTTCTTCTAGTGTTCTTATGGTTTCATGCCTTACATTTAAGTATTTTATCCATCTTGAATTAGTTTTTGTGAGTGGTAAGACATATGGATCCTGTTTCATTCTTCTGTATGTGGCTATCCAATTTTCCCAGCATCATATATTGAATAGGGATTCTATTCCCCAGTGTATATTGTTGTCTGCTTTGTCAAAGATCAGTTTGAGTGTATGTGGAAGGTTTTATACCTGAGTTTTCTCTTCTGTTCCATTGGTTTATGTCTCTATTTTTGTTCCAACAACTTGCTTGTTTTGTTACCATAGCCTTGTAAAGTTTGAAGTCTGGTAATGTGATGCCTCAGATTTGTTCGTTTTGATTAAGATTGCTTTGGCTATTCAGGCTCTTTCCTGGTTCCAAATAAACAATAGAATTATATTTTCTGGATCTGTGAAATATGACATTGGTATTTTGAATGGGATTGCATGGAATCTGTAAATCATAGATTTAATGGGTAGTATGGACATTTTAACAATGTTTATTCTACCAATACAGGAGCAAAATATGTTTTTCCGTTTGTTTTCATCCTCTGCAATTTCTTTCCTCAGTGTTTCATAGTTCTCTTCATAGCAATCTTTCACCTCCTTGGTAAACAGATTTTTTTTAAAAATATATAGTGCTATTATATATTTATATGACAACAGAACGATTCAATGGTGAATGGTATTGAGTTTTTCATTTGACTCTCATCTTGACTATTATTGGTGTATAGGAATGATACTAA
Organism: Lepilemur ruficaudatus; assembly: GCA_963574885.1. NCBI lineage: Eukaryota > Metazoa > Chordata > Mammalia > Primates > Lepilemuridae > Lepilemur > Lepilemur ruficaudatus. The sequence goes on from CAUYRT010047977.1 coordinate 28,011, forward strand.
TTTGTGTACATCGATTCTGTAACCTGAGACTTTGCTGAATTTATTTATCCATCCCAGAAGTCTTTTGGTGGAATCTTCGAGGCTTTCTAGATATAAGTTCATATCATCAGTAAAAAGCAATAGTTTAACCTCCAGTTTCCTGATTAGGATCTCTTCCTTTCTTTCTCTTGCCTGATTGCTCTGGCTAGGACTTCCCTTCTATATTGAATAGAAGTGGTGATAGTGGCCATCCTTGTCTTGTTCCAGTTCTTAGAGGGAATGATTTTAACCTTTCCCCATTCAGTATGATGTTGGCTGGAGGTGTGTCATATATGGCTTTTGTAATTCTGAGAAATGTTCCTTCTATGCCTAGTTTGTTGAGGGTTTTTATGAAAGGGTGCTGAATTTTGTTGAATAATTTTTCCATATGTATTGAGATTATCATATGGCCTTTGTTTTTGCTTCTGTTTATGTAGTGGATCACATTTATCAAATTACATATGTTGAAATATCCTTGCATACCTGGAATGAAGCCTCCTTGTTCATGGTGGATTTTTTTTAATGTACTGTTTAATTTTGTTTACTATAATTTTACTGAGAATTTTTGTATTGATATTCATAAGAGCTATTGGTCTTTAGTTTTTTTCCTTTCTTTTTTTATAGTGTCTCTTCTTGGCTTTGGTATCAAGGTGATATTGGCTTCATAGAATGAGTTGGGGAGGATTCCTTCCTTCTCAATGTTATGGAATAATTTCTGCAGTATGAGTATGAACTCTTCTTTGTAGGTATGGTAAAATTTAGCTGTGAATCCATCTGGTCCAGGGGGTTTTTTTGTTGAAAGGTTTTTTAATTGCTGCCTCAATATCATTGCTCATTATTGGTCTGTTCAGAAATTCTCTTTCTTCCTGATTGAATCTTGGGACATTGTGTGAGTCCAAGAATTTGTCCATTTTCTCTATGTTTTTGACTTTCTGCACAGCCAATGAAATAATCAACAGAGTAAATACACAACTTACAGAATGGGAGAAAATATTCACAAACTACACATTGAATAAAGGGCTAATAACCAGAATCTACAAAGAACTCAAGCAAATCAGCAAGAAAAAATCAAACAACTGCATGAAAAAGTGGGCAAAAGACATGAAAAGAAGCTTTTCAAATGGCCAATAAACATAGGAAAAAATTTTCAACATCACTAATCATCAGGGGAATGCAAATTAAAACCACAATGAGCTATCACCTTACCTCAGTTAGAAGGACTTTTATTAAAAAGCCCCAAAACAATAGATGCTGGCATGGATACAGAGGGAAAGGAATGTTTATACACTCTTCATGGGACTGCAAATTAGTGAAGCCTCTATGGAAAACCTTATGGAGATACCGCAAAGAACTAAAAGAAGATCTACATTTGATCCAACAATCTCACTACTGAGTATTTACTAAAGGAAAAGAAGTCATTTTATCAAAAAGACACTTGTATTAAAATGTTTATTGCAGCACAGTTTGCAATTGCAAAGAGTTGCAATCAACCCAAGTCATGAGTGGCTAACAAAATATGATATATGTATACCATGGAATACTACTTGACCATAAAAAATTATGAATTAATGCCTTATGCTATCATTTAGATAGAGCTAGACACCATTATCCCAAGTGAAGCATCTAAAGAATAGGAAAACAAACTCCACATTCACTCACTATTAAATTGGAACTAACTCATAAGCACACATGTGCATAGCGGGAAATGAAACTCAATGGAAATCAAGTGGGGCGGAGGAAAGGGGATGGATACAATGAGCACAATCTCGGTGATGGACACACTTTTAACCCTTACTCAAGCATTATAAAAGTGATCCATGTAACCAAAAATATTTGTACCCCTGTAATACTTTGAAATAAAAATAAATAACTAAATGATTGAATAAAATTTTTAAAAATGTGTGGTCAAGCCCGATATTTCTATTTTATGTTCTTATTACCTGAAATTGCTTTCTTTTGTCCTGAACTACCAATAGAGTCTGAGGACACAAAGCAACACACTCCCTTACTCAAATATTGAACTATGTGTAAGTGATCTAAGGTTAAGGGAACACCTGGCTCCCTTTGATCACCTTTATGAGTTATGACAAGCTGGACTTTTTTTTCCCCCACCTTCAAGTATTCTTTAGTCTCAAGGAAATTTATATGGATTAAATGGAGGGAACATTTGAAGGAGGGAAATTTTTAAACTTTAATTGAAAACTGAACAGGAGAAAAAAGAGAGGTGGTTATAGATAGCTTAACAACAGAAGCTATGCACTAGTTGTCTTGCTACCACCAAGGTATATAAAACCATCTGAAAAATAAAATAACTAGAGAGAACAATAGGAAACTATTATAAACTAAAGTGAATGGAAAGTTAATAAACCCAAAACAAAATGTCTTTCTTCATATTTATGCTCATTTTACTAAACCTTTTTTTTTAATATTTTTAATCTCCTAAATGTTATCCAGAATACTGACTCTTCTTAAATCAATAATGGAGAAATCTTATTTTGTATTTTGTTCTATATTACATAACCACATTCCTGTAAAATTTATTTAGCCCTTCTCACTTTTTTACCTACTTAGATTAATTCTAAAAGGAATGATGTTTATTTCTTTTCAGTTTGTTGTCTGGTTCTTTGCTTTATAGCTCAGTGATCAACCTTTATATGTCACACCAGCAGTATAATTTCTGTTTCCTTGTTCTTTAAGTCTAGCTTTTCTTCTTATTGCTTACCTTTATGTGTAAAATCAGGTCCTTATTATTGCTCTTCAGACATGTCAATTATATTTCCTCAAAAGATGACAAGCATCTCCAACCGAGTTCTTACCTTTTTTCCCTCCAGATTTTTTTGTGCCTCTGAGCAGTGGCTATCAAATGTGCATCATCACATTCTCAGAAAATATTGTGTATTTTGTGGATTCTCAAATGTCCTCCTTAAATAGTCTCTTTGAAAATCCTAGCCTTCCTTCTCTTTTATCACAACTTTATTTTCAGGATATATCCTACATTTGACAGGATAAATTAATGAAGTTTGAATTTAGATTCCTGAATTGATTACGAGAGAAGGTGCTGAGTCACAGAACTGGGTACTCCCCTCCCCATCTTTCTCATCCTCTCCGTCTCTCTCCACTTTCCTCTTAGCCTCATTGAAATAGACCCTGTGGCAGAGGGGGAGTGAGGCCTACCTGCACATAAACATGTATGCATATGGGTACACATATGCATTTTCCATAGACTTAACATACTATAAATCATAAAATTCATAAAGACAAACAACATTTGGACTCTGTGTTCCTAACATTCAGATTTTAAAAATATTACATGTTGCACATTTGCCTGTCTCTTAACCTAATAAAATAAAACATTACAGACAAACCAAAAGCTCCATACAAGTCCCCTTTTCCTACTTTCCTTCAAATAACAGATAATTTAAAATTTCTCCATGTACTTTTTGTGTATGTACCTATAATAATATAAAGTTAAGATGTTAGATTCAATTTTAAACATTTCCTATTAATATATAACCAGGCATCAGAAGCAAAGTTAAAACATAACAAATTGGGAGAAGATATTTCTAACGCAATTAAATAACAAAAAGTTAGTATCTCAAATACAAAAATGATTCCACAACCTTAGAAAAAGAAAGCTCAGTTAAAAAATGGGCAGGCATTTGGAAATGTTTTCAATGCTCCTCGGAGGGAAGTCTCTGAACACATTCTGTGTGGGTCTTATCTGCACACATGTGGGAGGGCTGTTGTTCAGATACTCCACAAATAGAGATTCAACAAGGTACCAGTTCTGGCCCTTCATCATCTAAGCCATCAATCTGCATTATTATTACTGTTTGTGCAGAAGAAAATTCAAATCCAATCAACAAAACAAACCAATTTCAGATTCAGGGGCAATAACTCCTAAAAATTCCTCCAGAATCAGCCTGGAATTTCTTCTCTAAGTTAGTTAATTATGGATGTCACTTGATCATTACTTTATCACCTAGCTATGTCTATTTTTTTTTAAAAAAGTGGTAATAATGACATAATATCTGTTCTCAAGTATGACATGGAAATAAATTTGAAATGCTGCAGATGTTTAGACAGAAAATTTCTACATATATTTATTATTATTATAACCCTTACATATAATGGGAATTAAATGTTAATAGCATAAAATTTACTTATAATAATTGTGAAATTAAACCTTTTGTACAGGAAATACTCTTTTATGTTTTATGGTAAGAATTTTTTTTATATGCTTATGTCTCTTAAAAGAGAAACAAGGGAAGATGTTTGCTGTTGGCTCTTTCTCTTTCTCAGTCTCTCTCTCTCTCTTTCAACCCAGTCCCCAGGGAGTTCACTAAGTGAAGGATGACAAATAATTAAGGGAATATGCAAGGAATGTTTTTCCCCAAAGCAAATGGACACATAAAAAATGAAAAGAAGGAATTTAAAAAGAAGAAGAAATAAACAGTAGTCAACTACAGGAAGTTTTTCCTTTTTAAAATTACTTACAGTACTTATCATGGTTCAGCCATACTCTTGATTGCTGTTATTTTCATAAACCTGCTTTTGGATGATATCTGTGCATTAATTCAGTTCTTGCAAGAAGCAGACACCAAGACATGTGAGAGATTGGGGGAGGGTGGTAAGGCATATCTGTGAAGGATAAAGGGAAGAAAGCAGGCCTAAGCAGAGAAAGCACCAAACCGTGATGTAGTTTTGACCTGCAAAAAAAGTGGCAGGAAAGTGGATAAAGCAGAAAGAGAGCAACACAGCTCTACAGAGATTTTGGCCTGGCCACTGGGGAGTACCTGAGCTAAAGTCAAATAATATGACCTCTGGCTCTGCGCTTTCAGTCCTGACACTGGGTGAATCTGCACAGTGAGCAGTGGGAGTATTTCTGGAAAATTAAATGTATTCAAGCACACCAAATTTGATGAAGAATAGGCAGTGAGTTTAAGTGTCATCTCAAGAGGTGATGCAGCTGTGGTGGCCAAACTACTTACTTAATTTTTCGTAATTATCCTCACAGCTCTTGGTACACATATCCTTATATAATTGCTCCCCTGCCCACTTCAGTTCAGACAGAATCTGTAACTTGCTTCTAGCCAGAGAATATGGCCATGATAATACATTGTTATTTCCTTCTGTGATTAAGTTAGATAACATGGACATCCATCTTGCTAGTAGACTCTATCCCTTGCTGACTTTGATGAAGTTGTTATCTTGGGGAGGCCCATGTGGCAAGGAAGTGATGGTGACCTCCACTCACCATTAGGAATTGAGGGTCTCAATTCAGCAACACTAAGGGACTGAAATTGTGCCACAAACCACATGAAATTGGAAGTGAATGCTTCCCCAATTAAACCTCCAATTGAGATCCAAGCCCTGGCTAACACCTCAGTTGTAGCCTGTGAAAGACCCTGACTCAAAGGACCCAACTCCCATCCCCCAATTTCTGACCCACAGAACATTTGAAATAATAAATGCAACTTTTTTATACCACTAAATTTCTGGTAATTTGTTATTCAGCAACAGAAAACTAATGTAGCATTCAAAATTGTAGGGGAAATGTGTATCAGACATACTAGTTATACAGGTGCATTAGGATTTTATTTAATTAATTTTTAAAATAAATTTTGTGATATATGTTGTATTCTTCAGACTTACAGAATTTTCAATTTATTTTTTAATTTATTTCAATCCTCAATTAATGATTTATTAAATTTTAGATAATAAATAATCTCTGAATTATGTGTCTGACACAGAGACAGTTGTTAGAAATAGTATGTGCCTCATCACCATAGGGAAAATACTCAAAATTATGTTTATATATAACAAATTACCAGTGGTACACTCCTCCTTCTCCTGCAGTTCACTTTGATGTAATATAATGCCATCTCCTATCCCTTAATTGCCCTTATGTTCCACAATAAATTGAATTTAACAGCATCAAAATCTTAGATGTCATAGTAATCTGAATGAGTATGTAGTAAAATGTTTACTGGTATAAATTATCCTGGAACAATAAAAATCACCTGCTCACAGAGTAAATTTAACCTGGTGATTATGTAGCAAATATTCAGTGACACAGGACTTTTGAGTTCTATGCGTTAAATGATGTACTGCCATTTTTGTTTTTGCAAATCCAAATTCGACCCAATATACCAAATGCAACATGCTGTCTCCAGTTCTGCATAATATCCTGCAATTTAGGGAAATGAGTTACTCTTATAGGAGGATTTGGCATTCTGCTTGCAGTGCAAAACCATTCTTTCATCTCCAATAGCAGGTGTTAATGTAAATTCACTGCACACTTTTGGAAAAGGGGAAAAAGCTAAAGGTTTGGGCTGTTTGCAAATCGCCTGTTATTGTACCTCTTTAAACTACTCTCTTTGACTGCATGAGGCTTTGATAGCTCATCTAGTTGCAATAGCATGAGCGTAATGCTGCAGGCATGAGGCGATTGGGGGCAGTGTGTTATTGACAGAATCTCCTGAATGATGATTTATTATGAACATCAATGGGAACAACACTTGTTCTTTCTAAAAAGCATGTTTGTTCCTCTTGCCTCACCTGGGAGGAGCACACTGCCCAGGACTGACACACTGTTTGTACTGTGTTATTTAGTTTTCTCTACAACTTCTGCATTTTTACATGGATTGGCGATTTTTTATGTTCCCTATTTTGATGACTTACCAATCATTTGGAATTCTGACATGCCAAGAAATATCTGAAAGCAAGACAATTTGGCAAGAAATAAATAAAATAAACAAGAAAGAGTCTCCATGATAAAAAAAAAAAAACAACACCAGTCTGCCTTTGGATCATAGTCGGTTTCCCAAAAAGAATAGGAGATGTTTATAGAATGAGGGTATTCATGCAAATTTAATGCTAGAAAACAAAGAATATTATGTATCATGTGTATTACAGGCAGGCTAAAACACAAAATTGATGATTATACACTAAATGACATTGAACACAACCATCTACCTTGGCTACTTCCCAAGCATTTAGTACATCAATTTCACTTAGTTCTATCCATCTGTATGAACACTTACTTTTCTTTTCTTAAGTAAGTAGATAAATATTAAAGAAAAAACTATCCTCCATAGGTGCACACGCAGACTTTCTATTTTAATTAAATTAAATTATTATTCATTGGAATTTTAAATAATAAAACAAAATGTAATGTGTAAAATTAAAAATAATAGTTGCTTCAAACCAGTGACAGACACAATTCTAATGCACACTTTAACCAATATATTAAAAGAAAATAATTTAAGCTGTATATCATACTCTATACAAAGTTGGTTTATAAAATACATATATTTATACTATTGGTATCCTTTTCTACTTTGTGTTTCTTCTAAACTAGAAGATTCTATATCACATTTTAGGTCACAAGAAATGCCAGCAGGAAGTCAATTTTTTCCTCAAGGAGTGCTGATTATTCAAGTCTAATATTGACCAAGAATTATAGAACAATTTATTATTCCAACTACTTACTTAATTTTATCATGTGCTAATTAAAAGATATATCCATTTTTAAAAACCTGGAAATTGTTTAATGATATTTATGAAAGAATCTCCAAGCCACTATTTGGTAGAATTCAACTCTGTAAGTTATGTCTGCCTCTTTCTACAGCATTTGGATGTGGCCTTTGAATGTATTCTATATGACAAAAATGATTACTTTTGGATAGTCAAGAGTCAGAGTGTGCATCATTGAGACATGCAACTTTAGCAAGTCATAGAAAATTACTAAAAAAGCAATTTCTAATAATATCAATCATCTTAGGAGGAAATTTTTCTTTAATATCCAGCATAATTAAATGTTAAATCATATTCTTGAGCTTGTTGTCCAATTATTAGGGCAAACATGAATTTTGACCATATTTATAATATTCAGTATGCAATGTTTCTGTCAATACTCAATCAGGATTTGCTGCAAATTACTGCCCTTCCGTCTGAATCAAGCTACCTGTATATTGCTGTTGAGGGACAGCCTCTTCTATTTCCAAAGCATATGTAGTATTTCTGCATATATAGTTTACGTTCTATTACCACAGGTTCCAATCATAATCATGACTTACAAAATAACCACACAAAACAATTTTTATCTTTTTGCATGAGTTTTCAGTGATGAACAAAAAGAGAAATCAGTAAGCACTTCTTCCCCATAAGTGCATCATTCACTGGGACAGAGCTGTTTCATACTGAAAATCAGTGGTTTCTCTCAAATGTGATGTGAAATATTTGCTCAGTGATATGTGATTGCAACTGTTCTTTCATATTGTATGCATGTATATCACGCAATATCCAACAGAGTTATGTTTAAAGACTCTTATTTTCTCAACAAACATATTCCCTTCAATGCAGTGCTTAAGTAGTATTGGTCTGTGCCTCCTTCAGTGGAAAATATGATTTTTCACTCGCTTTTGAAGGCCTGGACTCTTTTCAAGAGAAATGTTTTACTTTGTTTTAAATTTTCAAAAAGTTCAATGGCTTTATTCTTCTCCTTAACAAAGTTTCATAACACTTAAAACTAGGAGTAAATGGAATACTGATTAATAAAATTGAGGGTTTTTTTAGATTTCCATTTTAGTATTTCCCAACCACATTTTTTTTGGCTGCTATGCAAAATTATTACACTTACAGATTCAATTGCCCCAGTACATACATAGTCACAATCTCTATTCATGTCATAGTCCTTTTTATTCAAAACAGGTATAATACCATTCTCAGTTTTATTATCTGTTATAGTAGTTATATTAGTAATTTTTGTTTCATTGAACTAAATACACATTACAATAAATTAGAGATTATATTAATTTTCTGTTGCTTCATAACAATCACAGATTCAGAGGTTTAAAACAATATTCAGTTATTATCTCACAGTTCTGTAAGTCAGAATTTCTGGTGGACTGGGCTGAACTCTGTTTAGAGTCTCACAGGGTTGAAATTAAGGAGTCAAGTTGGGTAGGCTTTTATGCAGAGGCTCTGGAGAAAAATCTACTTTCACTCTCAGTCAGGTTGTTTGCAGAATTCAATTTCTGGTAGATGTAGGACTGAGGTGTCTCTCTGATAGCCAGTGTCCTCAGCATTCATTAAGGTTGTCCGTATTCCTTCTCATGTTGCTTCTTCATCTTCAACACCAGCATTAGTAGGTCAAATCTTTCTCTTGCTCTGTACTTCTCTGACTTCCCTTTCCACCATCAGGAAAAGCTTTCTGCTTTTAAACTGTCGTGTGGTTAGACAGGTTTACCCAGATAACCTTCCTATCTTAAGATCAGCTGTGCCATATAACATAATTATGGGAGTGATATAATAAATTCATAGATTATGTTGATTAAAGTAGGACATCTTGGAGACCATTTTAAAATTATGCCTACCATAGGGATATAGCACAAACTAATACTAATCCAAATATGAACATTTAAAAAATAAGCAACAAGTAAACATGGCCTGAAAATGTTAGCAAACCCAGATGAGTTGTACTTTCTCAATACAAGTGGAGATAAGTGACCAAGAAAGTCATTGAAGCAGATGTGCAATATTGAAGATCCTAATGTTTAGGCCTTGATAGTATTCCTGTGAAAATTATCATTTTTACACTTAAAAATTATAAAATGTTTGTGAACAAAATTGTTTTGTTTTTCAAAACAACTAAACCTTCTGTGTACTATCTATAGATCTCAAAGATCTACTACATCGCCCAGATAAACACTGATCTAAATATTAACGGTTCCCTTTTCTTGGTGCTCTACATATTCTTTTTGGGTGATCCCATTAGCTTTCATGGTTTTAATTTTTACCTAAAAAATGATGTTTCATAAAATGATATACCATGTAAAATGATATACCTATCTACCTTTTCATCTCCAATCTCAAGTTAGAAAATACCATTTCCATTTTCTCACTGGATTTTCAGGAGACTCTCATGCCATATATTACATGAACTCATTGTCTCTGCCAACCCCAATAACGACTCTTACTTCTGATGATGAATGTAAATTCATATTTCAAATAATCTTGATTTTTCAAAGAAACTTGGATAATCCTATATAACTCTGAGTAAAATCTTATTTTAGAAATATTTTCTTATTTATTAGTATTTCAAGCCATGTTTTCTGCAAAACAATATTTGAGCTGCATTTCCATCCTGTAAAGTTCAATCAATTATAAATAAAAATTAAGCCCCACTGTCAACAGTCCATGTTCTACATTTTCCTCAGGAGGAAGTGACACACGTAAAAGCAGTTGTTATCTCACATAAAGATCAAATGCAGGTACCTTGTCAAACCACATATGAAATAGTAGTTCATTATTAAAGTAAAAATAAATATAAGTGGAAGATTTCATATTTTCTCCCCATTTATGCAGCATCTGTTACCGATGCTTTCCCATACTAACTTAGGACACCCTTCTCACACATGCTGACCCTGCAGCTCCAACCACAAGCACTGGACTGCCTGAGGGCCTTCTCTGGTCACTAAAGCCTATATTTCTTGCATATGGGGAAGACAAGAAGTACCAAGAAATCAACGTTCCTTGAGGAAACCTTCAACTAATGACTGAGGAAAGTTTGTATATAATTACCTTGTCCCTTCAGGTAACATATCTCTAAAGCCTAATCTGAACTTGTCTCCTGAAGTTTCCCAGCTGAATTTAATACCAGGAATAACATGCTCAATAAAGCATTCTTTATGGGATCCCTTCTCTTCCCCACCTCACTTCCTAGCTTCCTTATTGTTGCTTTCTAGGATCACTGACCCAAAAGACTTACATTTACATGTTTGTCTTGGGGTCTGCCTCTGGGGCAACAAAACATAAGACAATGGCCCATGAATCAACAACATGTGCTGCATGCACCAAACTTTGGAGACCACTCTTCTATTAGATAAAATCTATAACTTTATTTTATAGGATGAAAGAGCCTCATAATATGGCATTTTCCTATTACCTATTATTCTTCACTACCCTCTCCTCACCTATAGTGCAGTCACACTAAATATCTAGCCATTCAGTAAAAGTCTCATTCTCTTTCACTATTTTATTTTATTGCATCATTTTATGATCACTGTTCTATATGAGCTGGCAAATTTCCTGGAGGCCTGGGCCATCTTTTGTGTCTGGAACTGAATATATTTTTAAAAATATGGCATAGGTGAAAGAACAAATAGATTAATGGATTAATAAATGAGAAGGCATCTCAGATATCATCTAAATCAATTTAATTCATGAAAAGTAATCTTTTTCAGTCATCCGGTCTCATGCATAGCAAAGTACAATGGGAGTACAAGTCCAGGGTTTAAATGGCTCTAGTAATAGCCATGAGATCAATTCTTTAACAGGCACAATTTTATTGGTAAAGATGCCTCCTCTGTTGTAGCAAAAGTCAATTCTTTTTTTTTCCAAGAAATGGGCAGAAGAGATGGGATGATATAGATGAGCCATGTGAAATATGTTAGAATATGCATCAGAGATGAATTTTTTAAGCAATACTTTTTAAAAAGGGATTTCTAAAGATACATAATTCTTCTCTCATTTATTCACCAAAGAAATAGATTCCTCATATCCAGATTGAACAATATACATAAGTGTCACCAGAATTGACAAACTGATTTTAATCATCAGAGACATCTTTTGTAAGATTATCATGTTAAAGAAAGAATGTTCATCCTACTCCTTCCTAAAGACATTGCATGGCTTGTAGCAAAAAGTCACAATAAATACAGAGCAAAACTGAACATAGGAAGTACTCTTTTTGCCCAATTATCATATGAAACAGTAATAACCACCACAACCAAATCTGTGAGATGTTCAGGAAAAAACATACAAGCAGAATGAGCAGCTAAGTAGAAGCATCCATTAACATATTTGTTTTCAAGTTGTGATCAAAACAAAATTTAAAGAATAACCCAGGTTTTTTTTACAATCTAAGTCAAAAAAGCAGAAATGAAAGTCTTAAGAAGTAACATGTAAAAGATAGAAGTAAATTTTGCTGTTTTGACCTTTCAGATGTTCCTTTTACATAATTTCATCCCTCATGTTTTCCTCTATTTCACTTTCAGGTGAGGGGAACATGATGTGAACCACGAAAACATAAAACATACAAACACTTTAGAAACACAGTTTCTGCAAAACTTGATACAGCCATAATCTTTCAAAAATTAAATTCTAAAGGTTAGAGAGAACTCAACACTGAGTGAGAGTTAGAAAGAGAGAGGAAAGAGGTGCCCTCAGGGAGCTTTGAGAGTCTTCTTTTATTGTGTTATAATAACCTGATTTCCTTATGCATGTTACTATTCCTTACTTTTAGCCTCTGAGATTTCTGGCTTATGGACAAAACAAGTTAACAATGACAAATAAAAACAAATGTGTTCACGGAGGTTATTTTTTTCTCTTTTTCCCAAAGTTTGCCATGAAAAAAGGCCAAAGCACTGTCATCAGGGAGGCAGTTTTGAATCTTTAGACTCACCTGTCTTTCACAAAAACAACAAAATACATCTCTATCAAAAGTCATTGCTGCCAAAATAAATTTACTTCAGGCAGTAGCTATTTCAATAGATAATAAACTGGATGGATTAGATGCCAGAGTCCCTACGTTAGGAAGCCCAGATGGAAACACAGATCAAAACACAAAATGGCTAGAAGGCATAGTAAAAAATACAGGCAGAGGAGGTCTCTGCCTGCTTCTCTTACAAAGCCATCAAAGACATGGAGGTCTTTGAGCTTTGGAGGGAAAACCTAGCCAAAAAAGAAAAAAAAAAAAAAAGTGAGGGAATTATTACAGCAGGTGTTGTCTACATTTTTTCCCTTAGATTGCACTTTCATTTTCATAGAACTAAGATCAGGTGGGGACAAAATCCTATATTTAAATTAAATTGTGAGCTAAAGAATACATCGTAAATTAAAATTATCTTCCTATCTACCTATCTTCTATCATCTTCAATCTCCACTTTAACCCAATGTTTAGACTTTTTTAGATACTAAGTTTCTTTTTCTTTCTTTGCCCTCCATGCTTTTGGAGAAAGATGTTACTAAATATTAAAAAAAAAATCTCTCACCATCATAGAACACAAGAGGAATAAAGCAAATTACAAAATCCCAAAGAAAAAATAAAAGTGCCACAGACTCAGAATAATACATACACATAAACACCCACTAAGCTGATAGCAATGGACAACATTAACATGTTGCCTTTCTTCGGCATCATAATATTTGCTCTAATGGATTAAAAACAAAAATGTAATTTTACTTACTATTCTGATGGTCAGCCAATATTTGCCACCATAATCCCCTTACTAGCTAAGAGAAAATCGAAGAACAGATTCATGTTAGGCAAAAACAATGCCTTTATTATCTCTGTTGTCTCTTGTATTGTGACAGCAGATCCCAGCAGATGTTTCAGTTTTGTTGTTATGCATAGCACAGACTTCCGTATAAACCACAGCACCAAGCATTCCATATTTGCATTGATGTTTTTCTTTTGACTCTTTGATTGAAATTATATTATTATGCTCACTTAGTATTTATTGAGCACCCACATGAATGCACTGAGCAGATTCACAATACAAAAAGCCCCAGTGCTATACAGAGAGATTTGATTTTTTAAAGATAACAAAACTTCCTTTACTCACATTAAATAGTTTATTGCCTAAGAAATGTTTAGTTTTAGTCTTGCATGGTTACCTATTTTACAAAATTAGATCAATTTTAATGACTCCATTAAATGGCAATGTCTCCATTCAGAAAATGGACCAAATAAAATCCATTCTTTAGGTAGTTAAAAAGCATGAAATAAGACTTGGCAGAATGCTCAGTTATCTCTCTATGATTATGGACAGAAATAAGAAAGAGGCATGCAGTTAAAATCCAGATGTTAGAATTTTTACGAAAATGTTTTTCTTCCTGGGGCAACCTATTTTTCAGGTAAAAATAAAAAGAAAACACCAAAAGACAAATATCACTATAAACATGCTCAGAGAACCATTTGCCATGTAAGTAACAAAAGGCACATTGTATATCTGAATTGATGTCAGGCTCTGAAAACAACCTAGAAATTACACATTCAGAGACTTCCCCTTGCACGCAAAGCCTGCAAATTAATTCTGTTTATTAAAAGGTGAAGCTCTCAGGTAATTTTTTATATCAGCCGTCATTAGTGAAATCAGCACAATCACCAACACTTTTGACTCTCAGGTACATTCTCAGTCTCTGCAGAAGTAGTTTAGTCCTGTTCAGGATGTAGTGTCAGTGTGTAGAATTTGGCATTAACGCTGTTGTACTACTAAACAGGATGTCAACGTTACCAAAGTATCTAGCCTGGGATTTTAAAATATGTGTGATGTTTAATTTGGGTGTCAACTTGATTGGATTAAGGAATATCTAGAGAGCTGAAAAAGCTTTCATCTGGGTGTTTCTTTGAGAATTTGTCCAGACAAGATTGGGTTTAGTCTGTGGACTGAGAGGGAAAGATCCACCCTCAGTGCCAGCAGGCACCATCCAATTGGCTGGGAACTGGGATACAGCAAAAAGAGAAAAGGATTTCTTCACTCTCCTGGAGCTGGGACACCTTCATCCCCTGCCCTTGGATATCAGGATCCTAGGCTCCCTGGCCTTGGGACTCCAGGACTTACTCAAGATGCACCCCAGGTTCTCAGGACTTTGGCCTCTGGGGGAAAATTATACCATCAGTTTCTCTAGTTCTGAGGCTTTAGGAGTTGAACTGAGCCACACTACTGGCATCCAGGGTCTCCAGTTTGCAGATGACTTGTCATGGGACTTCTCAGCCTCCATAATTTCATAAGCCAATTCTCCTGATAAATCCCCTCTGATATGTGTATCTCTGTCTCTATATCTAAATCTAATCTATATCCATATCTATTTATACCCTATTGGTTCTGTCTCTCTGGAGAACCCCGAATGACACAATGTTTTAAATGCCTTAAAAATATTCACATCATTTAACCCAGAGACCCCAAATCATTTGCTAATGAATTTATTTAGTTACCTCAACAATATTTATTAAACACTTAATACGTGTTTGGTACTGAGCTAATTGCTAGAGATTCAATGTTGAAAAATAAACAGATCTAAAATATGTTGTTTCTACTTTCAAAAAGCTTATATTCTAGCTAAAAAGGGGGCATATTTTAAAATAAAAAAATAAACACACATGCAGAATTGCAAGTACTAATAAGAAAGGAAGGAAAAATATAAGACCTTATGAGAGCATAGGGTTATGCATGGTAGCCAATTTAGATTAATTAAGATCAAGGGAACTTTCCAAAACAGGGTTTTTCCAGGCTCCACCTCCAACCTCCTCTTCTTTCAGTTGGTGTCTTCAGCTTTTCTCATCATGACCTCTTTTTGACCTCATTAATAACAAGTTGATTGTACTTTCTCCTTTTTTCCCAATCCATCAGTCCTTTTTTTTCACCTACTAATTATCCTGCTTATATTTCACAGTGCATTACTTTAATATCCCTCTGCCCTATGCCCTAAATCCCAATTCCTCTATCTTCTTGTTGCTTCCATCTGGCAAACTCCACTCAAGAGAACTCCTCCCCACTCACCCCGTGTGCTCTCGAGCTGAGTGTTGCTGGAGAAAGATCAACTGCAGAGCGATCTCTCATTCACAAAACTTGAACGGGTCCTTAAAATCACCTGCTTGTCCTATTGAATTTCAAACTTTCTCTTCTCATCTCAAATTTTCCTCTGCCCTTCTACCATTTCACACTTAACTCCTCTGCTACTTCAAAAAGAAAATAGAAATGATCACATTAAACCATCATCTTCCCAGGACTAAAATACAACCTGCACAATGCACAATGCACAATGGCATCCATCTTTTATTCTTACAACCTGTTGCTATAAAAGAGAGCCCTTTATTCCTAGGTAAGTATAATTCCTCTTTCACTTTCTTTGGAAACCTGGATATTGTACTTTCTCCCTCTTGATATTTTACCTCTCAATCTCAAAAAGATATACTTTTTTCAAAAGAAAAGAAAAAAATATTTTTTTTTAAGTCTCAACTTGACTGCACATTTCTTCTAGTTAAAATTTCTCTCTCTGGTTCCCTTCAGAGATGCTCTTATGAAAAGTGTTTATATTTATAATTTCTAATTCAATACTTCCTACTGTCTCAGATATTTTCTGGTCCCTTGGCTTCCATGGAACTGCACATTTCTTCCTTTCCTCTTAACTCTCTGGTCCAAACACCTCAAAACTGGGGAACCCCATGATGTAACTCTCAGTCCAAGTCGAAAGGCCTTAGAACAGGGGCAGAGGTGGTGGGGGTGGCTGCTGGTGCCAGTTCCAGAATACAAAGGCCAGAGAAGCTGAGGTTCTAATGCCCAAGGGAAGGAGAAGACGGGTGCCTCGGCCCCAGAAGAGAGAGAGAGAGAGAGAGAGAGAGAGAGAGAGAGAGAGAGAGAGAGAGAGAGAGAGAATTCCCCTTTACTCTGCCTTTTTGTTCTATCTGAGCCCTCAGCCAATTGGATGTTGCTCTCCCATGATGGATGAGGGCAGATCTTCTTTATTCAGTTCACCAATTCAAATGCCAATCTCTTCCAGAAATCCCCTCACAGACATACCTAGATACAATGTTTTACTGGATATCTGAGTGTCCTTTAAGCCAGTCAGAGTTGACATAAAAATTAACCATCTCATTGCCTAAGCCAGAAACCTAGGAATCATTTTGACTTCTCCACTTGCTTCTCAAATCCAGTTTGTTACCAAGTCCTGTCAGTTTAATCTTTTAAGTATCATTTACATATGTCTACTTTTGTCCAGCTCTACCATTACCACCCTCGTTCAAAGTATCATCATTTCTTATTTCCACTACTGCAACAAGTTTATACCTGTTCAGCTGCAACTTCCTCATTCAAGCAGAATTACATTCTTGAAATACAAATTTCTTCATGTCATGCCCCTACCAGAAATATGTAATGAGGCTTTCCTGTCTTCTTGGGTAAAGAAGACTGCTTAGTAAAGCCTGAACGGTTCTGTGTTAGTAAGCTCTATCTACCTCATGGTTTCCATCTCACGTTATTCTTCTACTGTCCTCTTTATGTCGCTGTCGTTCTTGGCTTTGTTTCAGTCCCACAAATAGAAGTCTCACCGTATTTTCTATCTGGCCGTGTGCTTCTCTGAACATTCTGTTCTGTCAGACTAAAATTTAAGTTACCCTTTTGAGAGTGAGACCCTTTTGAGAGTGAAATGGTACTCTATTAATAATAATGCGGGGATAACAGGGATAAACAAAAATGATTCTGCCTCAGTTTCAGTTGAAGACTTAATATAATAGTGACTAAGGTATGATAGTGATTATGAAAAGGATTTAACCACCACTCCAATACCACTCATGGTATTTAGTGACTCACCCATGAACACACCTGCAATACTCTGTATTTGGAGCTGCTACATTCACCATGATTCTTCACAGATCTCCAACCCCATAATTTCTTCATTATAGATTCTAGTGAAGCCGGGTCCATGAATTTACATATTTTATTATATTATATTTAATATGAATCATGTTCCTATTATTTATGCTTTATATTATAGTTAGAATATTTAAAAAAAATTTTTTTCAGTTATATGTGAGATAGGGCTATAGTCTAAATATTTGTGTTCCCTCCCCAAATTCATACGTTGAAACCTAATCCCCAATTTGATAGTATTGAAGGTGGGGCCTTTGGGAGGTGATTAGATCTTTGGGGCTTCACCATCCTAGAATGAGTTAGTGCCCTTATAAAAGAACCCCCAGGGAGCTGGCTAGCCCCTTCCACCATGTGATAATACAGCAGAAAGTGGGCCTTCACCAAATATAAAATCTGGTTGCACCTTAACCTTGGACTTTCAATTCTCCAGAACTGTGAGCAATGAACTTCTATTGTTTATAAGTGATTGAACCTAAGATATTTTGTTATAGCACCCAAACACACTAAGACAAGTAGAGTAAAAGCACTTATGAATTTAATTTCAGAATACACAAAAATTGTCCATGTCATTCATTACATGAATGAGGCATTTTGACTGATGACGTTGAAAGCCACAGAGGAAGTGAATGTGGGAAGAAGTGAGGAGGGCAAGAGTAAGTGCAGTTGGGTCATACCCTCACTCTCCTCTCAACAGGCTATCACCTGAAACAGGGCCAAATTCGGGGAGAAGAGAAGATGGACAACTAAGCTATGTTTGGAAATTCGACTCTTATATGAAGTGATGGTCAGTGTTATGTATCAACATGGCTAAGCTATGGTCCTCAGTTAATTAAGTACTAAGCTAGGTGTTTCTGTGAAGATACTTTGTATATGTACTGAACATGTACAATGAGTTGGCTTTAAAGAAACAAGACTATACTCTATAATAGAGGTAGGGCTAATCCAATCAGTTGAGAGGATTTAGGAGCAGAGCTAAGATTTCCCCAAGGAGGAAGAAATTCCACCTGTGAACAACCGCAGCAGTTCCTGCTCAAGTGTTTCAAGCCTGCACTTCCCTGAGAGCCTGCTCTGCCTTGCATAAAACACTATTCACACCTGCCTAAGTGAATCCTTGCAACATATATTCTACTAGTTCTGTTTCTCTGGCAAAACCCTGACTGATAAACATGAGACAGGTCATTTTTAACTACTAAAACAAGGTGGGTTCCACTATTTAAAATAACTAGAAGAATTTTTAATATCTGAGAGTCGCTAGAAAAGTATAAGACTTGTCCATAACCTCAGCTGGGGGAGAGAAAAATTATTCTCTCCAAATAAAATTTAAAAGGATGGGGAGAAAAATATGAAAGTGGCATTTTGATCACAGGGTTGGCATCAAGCATGCTCAATACATAGGTCCCACTCTGCCAGTCTCTCACCTCTTGGTTTACTCCTGCTCAGCTTTCATTTCTTGGCTTTCAGGAAAGAAGTGAAAAAGAGCTGTGACTTTCAGGAAACTGAAAAAATGTTCTGTATGGCCAGAAAGTAGCAAGTCAGATGGAGAGGGGTACAAGGTAACTTTGGAGCCTGTAGGGGAGTAAGAGGGGAATTAGATTACACAGTGCTTTGTTGGTTACAAAAAGGATTTTACATTTTGTCCTAAGTGCTAATGGAAACTGTTGAAGCATTTTGAGAAAAAGAGGGATGTAATCTAAATCTTAAGATCACTTTAGCTGCTATGTAGAATGGAAAAGGGATTTGAAAGGGGTAAGAGCTGAGCTCAGGAGGCCTGACAGGAGGCTATCACAGCACTCTAGGTAAGATAGACTTTACCAGTATATCCCTAAAAAAAAATGATAATGAGCAGAACATTCTAATTTACAAAATGCTCATTTGGGGAGTGTATATAAGGAGTGATTGGCAAGGTCCCCAAAGCAAAGTTTCATTTGTTAAAATTCTTTATTCCTTGGGTTATCAGACTGTCTCCCACATTACCTATTACCTGGGCTCGGATACTTGGTTCACCCCCGTGGAGCTGACTGCTGACCCCTTTCACTCTTCTCTATGTGCTCTGTGCCCAGGGGGCTGTCCCACACTGACTGCATCACCTCAGAGGGTGCCTTGGCTTCTGGCTTTCCAATGACTGATGACTGGGCGCACAGGAAGAGGTGCAGTGATATCTGGGAGGAAGGGAAGGGGAGAGGGAGAAAGGGGAGAGGCATTTTATTCTCCAAGGTCTTTCCTGCTATATGCCTTAGGGTGGCTGTTTATTGAAATTCATAGTAATACTCCAAGCTATGGGCTGAGCACTCTCAAGGGCTATGTTCTGCCCTTTGTTTGCCCTTGTCCCTACCACAGATCAAGAGATTGTAGGCCAAGGGGACTTGCCCACCCAGAGCCCAGCCTTCCTATTCCGGACCACGTTCTTGGTACACAGGGCTCCAAAATTCCCTGCTAAAATAGCTCCAAGCCCACCTGTAGAGTCTGCATGGGTACAGCTCTTTGGGAAATAGTGATCAGGATGGAGACTAAGTTTGGCAATATGGATTGCAGTGTTCACATATGTGCATATGAAGTGTCTTCCAGCGTGAAAAAGTGCCACCAGGGGTGTGAACAGAAGTGAAGCCACTGTGGGCCAGGAGTGGTGGCCGGTCCTCCCACACTGCAATGTGTTAGTGAGAAACTCCAGGGAGTTTGAGAATCTTAATCACAAATCTGTCCTTCCAAATGATAGTGAAGATATGCCACTTGCAGTAGGATCATAGAACATATTTTATTTCTCCATTTGTTAGCTTGATTTATAACTTTTAAATATGTAGGTGTATGGTTTGCAGGTCTCAATTTTTACTTCTGCCCAGGGCTACACAATTGTTAGGTGTGGAGCACGTTCACAGATCTTGTCAGGAGGACTTCATACATGTGACCTTACACTTACTGCTTCAGGTCTAAGGTAGTGACAGCTCATCTCTTATTGGTCTTCCTAAACCACATCCACACCTTTGTAAATAATCCTTACATTAAACTCTTCTCAATTGCCCAGGATGAGTGTAGCATCTATTTCTTGCCTGGACCCTCATCAGTACAAAACCTAGAGGCCAAGAATTGAAAGCATGATCATTCACCACAATTGCAGGCAGTAAATGGAATTTGGGTGCAAACTTTGTGTAAAATATCTACCCATACTGGCTTTTCATTATAGAATATACATAGACTAACTAGTTGCTTGAACTAGAACTGCAAAGCCAGTTCTAGAACATCTGGCTCTCTGTAGCTGTGGTTATTCATTTAGACTTATATGCCTTGGTTTTGTTTTCCTCTCTAAGGCACCTATTCAGTCTGTGCTGTTGCTGTTCTATCTGCTGGAATCTGTTGTACAAATTACTATTTCTCCTGTGAAAGAAAGAGGCAGACAAGACTTCTTGGGAACTGCCCCCCACCCCACAGCCTATCAAAATAAAACCTACCTATCTTTGCTTCCTATGTACCCTGCCCAGTCTATGGAGACAAGTTCTAAAACCCTTGATGACTAGGGGAAAAGATTCCATTTTTCTTCCCGCTGGGACTTGGGAGATCAGGAGATAACACCAGGGCTTATTTTTGCATTGACTTGCTTTTGCTTTTACTAAACCACGTGTATACATGTACAGAAATAAATTCTATCAAAATGTATGAAAAAATTCAGAAGAGTTTTCTTTGAGTAGCTTTGATATATATTGCTTTTATTTTCTACTGCACATTTTTCTACTTTTTACACAATTTAAACTTATTATATTCATAATCCAATAAATTATTTAAAATAAAAAAGCTGATTTGAGGAATTCCTTTCCCCTATTGAGAGAATGCCTCAAAAACTGATTCATGTGATTAACTGTACACCTCGGTAAATTCACTGAAAATCATTTAATTGTACACTTAAAATGGAGTGTTGGTTGTACGTAGATACAGTTGGAGCATTATGTATGTACTCTCTGGACTACTTTGACAGAGTAGGTTTTTGAATGTAA
>CAUYRT010047979.1:0-67500 GCA_963574885.1 Lepilemur ruficaudatus
GATACAGTACAGGTTTGATGAGTATTGGCTCCGGAACCGGACAGCAAAAAGAAAGGAGGTAGAACAACGTTAACCCCTGAAGCAGAGCAGGTACCTGTCCTCAGCCTGTGAGGAACTAGGCCACAGAGCTCAGCTGCTCCCACCTCTGTGGAAAAATTGTCTTCCATGAAACTTAGGAAGGGGTGTTGGGGGAGGGCACACAGAAGGAGGTGATTGGCAGACGAGGGGTGGGTGAGCGAGCGAAGCTTCACTGGTATTTACAGCCGCTCCCCTCCCCATCACTTGCATCACCGCCTGAGCTCTGCCTCCCCCACCTCATCCCCCCCGTGAAAAAATTATCTTCCATAAAACCGGTCCCTGGTGCCACAAAGGTTGGGGACTGCTGCGTATGTTTCCACTATCCATCTGCCTGTAGGTTAGAAACAACCTATGTTGTCACATGTGTATATGCATCTATTTTAAAAATCACTTGAGCAAATCCAGAAAAGTAAGTATGACCCATTGCACTGTTCCATCCTGACTGCTTCCACAATAGCAAATGGATGCCAAGGGCAAACGTGATTGGTGCTGGATGCTGCTTTTCTGGGTCATCGGGAACCAAAACTGATTCTCTCATCAGAACCCCACTGGCTGTTCACTCCCTTGGTGACAAAGCAATGGCCAGAGAAATGCAACTTTGAAAATCTGAGAATTCCAGGATTACAGACAGCAATTAAGCCAAAGGGAAAAACTAAAAGTCCCACCTTCAGCCAAAAAGGTAGAATGATTGGGTAAGGGAAGAAGAGACTTCGTAAAGTAGGAATACTTAGAGGGGGCTTTCAGTTCGTTTCTTTGGTCATAAGAAACAAACTCACCCACACACGCTAGGAAAAAGGTGACAATTTAATCTTGCCATTTGTTTTGATTTGGTTTTATTCCTCCAATTTGACCTCAAGAACATGTTGACTGAGCCGGATGTGGTGGCTCATACCTGTAATCCCAGCGCTCTGGGAGGCAGATGGGGGAGGATCACTTGAGCTAAGGAGTTTGAGGCCAGCCTGAGAAAGAGCAATACCCCATCTCTACTAAAAATAAAAAAAAATTAGCCTAGCATGGTGGTGTGTGCCAGTAGTCCCAACTACTCGGGAAGCTAAGGCAGGAGGATCACTTGAGTTTGAGGTTGCAGTGAGCTATGATGATGCCACTGCACTGTAGCCAGGACAACAGAGTGAGACTCTGTCTCGAACAAAAAAAAAAAAGAACATGTTGACTTTGTATTTGTGAATGTAAACATTTCAATCAGAGTCACATCAACATCAATAACTTTTCACTGAGAAACAATTTTACAGAGCAAACTCTCTTGGTTCAGTGTGCCTCTGGTTTTTAGCAGTTTCATTATAATGTGCCCAAGTGTGATTTTCTTTTTTATCTTTCTTGGAGTTTGCTGAGCCTCTTGAATCTATGGGTTCATCAGTTTTTGGAACATACTGAACAATTATCTCTCCAGATAATGCTGCTTCCTCATTGTCTGCCTCCTATACTTTTGGGACTCTACAGACATGTTAGAACATTTTACTACATCCCCTAACTCTCTTTTGCTCTGTTCAGTTCTTTCCATTTTCTTTTTCTTTCTGTGATTCAGTTTTACTATTTTCTTTGGGCCTGTTTTTGAGTATACTAACCCTGTATTCTGCTGTATCCAGGCCAAGTATACGTTAAACCTGTTCAATGAATTCTTAGTACCAGATATAATATTTTTAAGTTGTATAATATCTGATTGATTCTTTTACATAGATTTTAATCCTTAGTTGACCTTCTCTGTCTTTTCATTATTTTTATGGATTTTTCTGCATTTTATTTAACATATTTATAATAGTTATTTTAAAGTCTTTGAGCTTTTAAACTTCAACATTTGTATCATCTATGGGTTAGCTTCCATTGCTTTTTTTCATCTTGCTTTTTAGTCATGTTTTTCTATGTCTTCATGTCTCTTGTAATATTTTATTGTATGGTAAACTTTATGTGTAAAAGAATCCTGGCGACTGCTGTCTGTGTTATTGCCCACAGAGGGCTTATGCTTTCTTCTGAAAAGCAGATAGGGAAAAGGACTATCTATCACCTCAGTGCAATCAGAAATTGAACTGGCTTGGAGCTAGATTGCAACTTCAGTGAGACTCAGCATGCCAAGTGTCAAGTGTTTCAAGGACAGTTGTGTGTTTGTTATGGGCTCTTCCATTTCAAGGGTTTTCCAAGCACTTTGAGGCAGTGAGTCACCTCGCTCTGCTGTCCAGCCCAGCCTCCCAGTCTTTTAGCACCATCCCTCCCTCAGCACTCAGCAAATGCCCTCTGGGAAAACTGGACAAGGCACTGGAAGATCCTCTAGACCCCAGCCTATCAGCTTCCTCTTCAGCTTTGCCTTTTCCCGATAGAGTCCCTCTGTTTGGCCAAGCCTGGCTGATCCTCAGTCTGTGACCACACTTGAAATTGCCCCCAGGAAATAAGATGGTCAGTGATCTCAGCTTACCTGGGAAGGGAGCGTCCCTCTGGAATTTTAACTTATCTAATACTTTTTGATTCCTTCATCTCCAATGTCTTTAAAAATATCATTTTTGTAACTCATCCCATTTTTCCTAATTATTGCAGCAGAAACCAACAGCTTACACAACCCTCTATTCAGAAGCAGAAGTTCTCATTATTTCAAATTAATTACACAAATAATATTCTATATAGAATAGTCAAGCTTTTCCTAGTATTTTTGCCATTTCATTCTTATTTTACTGACATGATTTTAATCTAGTTCAATTTTTCCCATGTAAATTTACAACCAAGATTTGATTTATTGATCAGCATTTTTGACCATAAGAAATGCCATCATTCATATCATCTGCCACTGTGAGTTTTCACCTGTGACCAATTTAATTTTACCAATTCAAATTTTGCATATCTAAACTTTGTCCAAAAGATTACATTCTTCAGTGAAGTTTTAGATTCTAGTACATTTTACCAAGCACAGTTTCAGATATTATCATTTTTCTTTTATTTTGACTATTTTTTACCAGTAACAGCCATCACAAACTCAATGAAAGACTGATGAGCTGTACATGTTATCTAATCTCTAAAAGAATTGCGTGTGATTCTCCTCTGATAATCCAGAATTTTTAGTCTCTATTGGCCTGTTCGGTGTGAATTGTGAATTGGTCTACCACATTTTTGATGAATTTCTCCCACAAGACTCTAATTCATATAGTAACAATGTCTAGTGTTGGCAGTGCAAAGAGAAAAATGATGAAATGGAAGGGGTAGGCTTGTCAAGGTAAGATCAACATGCCTTGCATCACGACCAGAACACAAAGACCTTGGTGACTGCAACAGTTCTAAGAACTGGGGTTTGACCCCATCTCAACTTGCTGTGCCCTTGCTTCTGTCTGTGCCTCCTCTCTCAGGAAAAAGCTTCCTCTGCTTGGTCACGGTGGTTCTACTCACAGCCTCGTATCTCTCAGAGTTCATTTATGGCTGTCCTGGCCCCTCTGTGTCATGACCTTTCAGCCTCAGGCTCTTCCATTAATCCCCTTATCATTTTTGGTATTGTGTCTGGGTTCAAGTTCCTGAGAGAAATTAAGTTCTCTCAAGAAGGAGAATGACTAGCCCAGCACAGTTGGAAGGCTACAGGGGCCCTAGTTCATGGACTCTTGCTTAAGAATCTCTCTAATCTAGTGTTTCTCCAAGTGTAATCTGCTGCTCACCCTCAAATCTGAGTATCACCTTGCCGTTTTCCACGGCCCTAGGCCTTTCCCTGGACTTCCCTTCCTCCCCCAGCCATAAGGAAAACCAGGCAAGAGGCTGCCAGGACTTCCTACAGCCCTTTCCTCGCCCTATATCATGGGAAAGTTTCCTAGTGTAGCTCACAAAGCTCCTGCATCAGACCAGTGTGGGTTCAAGTCCCCATTCTGCCGCCTATAAACTGATCCTGAGTGAGTTCCTAAATCCTCTGAGTTTTAGTTCCCTTATCTGTAAAATGAGATAATTATATCTGCCTCACAGAAAGAAATGGTATATATAAAGACCCTGGTGCAGAAGAAGTACTCAACAAATGTGAGTCCCTTTTCTTCCGAGAGGAAGTCTGTGGCATCACCTTGGTACACAGAGAGGATAGCAGAATTAATAATGCATGGCCAAAACCAAGCAAAACACATGAGATGAACCCAGGAAATACATGAGTTGATTTGCCAGCAAGAGGCATTGTTATTTTTTCTCCCTGCCAAGCGTGATTTTCCCAGAGACACTACATTTCTTTGGATAACTCTGCCACCACTCAATCCAGATATAGTCTCTCAGGCAGGCAGCATGTTTACAGTCAAAAAGGCTCACTTCCACTTCAAGTTTCCAGTCCCCTGCTGCTACTTTCTGCAAACTTAATTAATTAGTTGCAACTAACATTTGTTCAAATTCATGCAGGGATGGGAGATTGGAGGAAACGGGCTCTCGTAAATTAAAAACATTTCAAAATATTGTCTTCTCCCAAGAAAACATTTCTTTTTTAAAAAAATTAGCACTCCATTTGGATAACTTTAAGGTTTCAAAAGAAAACAAACAAGGAAGTTCCAATTAATGTTGACTGCTTTTCACTGTTTCATTGCCATCCATCCCTGCCACCATTCTTATTATCTGAAGCATTGTCATCACCTTAGTAGATATGCAGGAGGCATTCTACCTATCTCCTTTGCGATGCTTAGGTAATTATCTCACGTACGGTCCTGGTGTGAAAATGCCTGCCACACACTCCCTCAGTCGGCAGATTAAGATGTGCCTAAACCCTAAGTGGTAACATTGTCTTGGAAAGTTAGAAACTCAAATGCCATACTGAAGGCAATGATGTGTTGCAAGAAGATACAGTAAATTGTTCTTTCTCTTATGGATTGGATTGTTTCACTGTCAAGACATGATTACATTGGCTAGGATTAAAGAATAGAAAGAGTGGCCAGGAAATGTCCTTATCCCAACAGATTAATCCAAGGAATTCAGATTGGGGCATTCTGATCTGTTGGCGTGGGTAACGGCTACCAGTTGGGTGTGTGCAATCCATAAGGGAAAGGTCCTCCAATAACCAATGAATATGAGAGAACATGCTATTTGCTGCCCTTCCACCAGCAGCCATGAGTTTGTATAGTGCTTCCTGATCTAAAGGGATCAATGATATAAATGATATCTACTCTGTCTGTAGTGCAAGACTGGGGAGGCGCTCTGTACAGTTCTACACAAATGTAAATTACTGTTACTGTTGTTGCTGTTGTTATGAATAATGTAGCAGAAAGAACTTTGAGCCTGGAGTAAAGTGACCTGAGTCCTAATCACAGCTCTGCTCTTAAACTGATCAAGTCACTTCCTCGGAATACAGAAGACAGTACACAGTGACAAAGCGAAAGACTCAACATTTGGGGGTGCTTCTAGCGGCTCTGGGAGGCTCTGTTAGAATAGCCGTAGTTGTGTGGAGTTATCATGCAATACTCCAACATCTTTTCTCTGGTTGTACACTGGAGTCTTTTCATCTCTTTGTGTGCACTGATAATAATTTCAAGATTCAAAAATGTGTCACAAATACAGCTTGAGGATCACTGTTAAGTCATGGGGTAGAGAAGGGAGCAAAATAAGGAAACTTAAAATGCAGAAATTAAACTCCAGATCACTAATTCAGTACCTTTAACCTCTAAGAAATGTAAGGGTATGAATGTTTTCTGAGATTCTTCTCAACGGTGATACTGATAAGAGACACTAGAAAGCCAATCAAAGCCAGTATGACAATCGAAAAATAAAACTTGGTTTAATTTTGCATAAATAATAATTATTTATGTAAAAATATAACCATTCGTGCCTAACTTGTGCATGTATGATACACATATATTCATATCATATATTCTATATATGTGGGTATCTGAACAAAGATGTATATGTCTACAGGCATGTGTGAGTATAGAGAGACACAGAGAGACAGACAGAAAGAGACAGAGACAGCGCACACAACTAGTTGCCTATTAGTTACCAATAGCCCCTTCTCTTTGCTAAAATAATGCAGATTTTGTCAGGCATAGCAACATGTCCAACTGAAAAACAACATTTGCAGCATTACTTGCAGATTGGACCAGCTCTCTATCTAACTGCTGACCCACGAAACGCAAGCAGAGGTTGTGGGATGGAGCTTTCAGGAAAGCAGGGCTGAGTGGGTCGGCCAGCCCAGTTTGCCTGCTGCCTTCCCACTTCCCTGTGCCTGGAGCACGGGTGCTGTACACGTGGAGGATCAGCGAGCCTGTGATGCCAAAGTGAGAAATCCACGCCAAGGAGGGCTAAGGGAAAAGGCAGAGAGAGGCCAGGTCTCTGCTCTTACCAAGATTTGCCAAACCAGCTTTGGATTACCTGTCTCCATAGTCCTCATAATATGAGAAAAATAAAACCTTTCATTTTTTGTTAAGCCACTGTTTAGGAGTCTCAGTCTCAGCAGTCAAATCTAATTCCTAACTGATGCAAGAGGAACATCGATCCTCACCCTCAAGGCATTTGTAGCTTTACTGGCAAGACAAGGTAGGCATTTATGTTTGACCAGAATAAAAAACATAAACTTGTATATGATTGAGTGCGTATACAAATAGCGCAGCCTCTAAATGCTACAAGAGTTCAAAATAGAGAAGAGAGAGTATGGACTAGAGTTTCTGAAAAACATTTCCATGGTGTGGGAGGGACCTGAGCTGGTGGTCCTAAAGCTTGGGGGGATAGTAATAACTAGAGATCTAGAAGGCTTTTGTTATTAATATCCAGGGGAGGAAAACAGCAGGAATTCAGTTACAAAGGGGAAAAAAGCATAATTTGCTGACTGGCTGAACCAGGAGGAGGGATCCAGACTACGGAGATAGGTTTGAATGGGTGGTATGAGACTAGGTGACAGTAGCCTTGAAAATCCAGCTGTGGAATTTGGATTTATGGGCAGTGAGTCCCATAATTGGTTTATCATCAATTCTTCATGTCCCATGCTTTTAATTGCCAGTAAGATAGTTCCACCAGACATCCCAACTGATCCCAGATTTCATCTGTCTAAAAACAGACCTCATCATTTTCCTTCATCAAGAAATCAGTGGTGTGGCCGGGCGCGGTGGCTCACGCCTGTAATCCTAGCACTCTGGGAGGCCGAGGTGGGCAGATCACTCAAGGTCAGGAGTTCGAAACCAGCCTGAGCAAGAGCGAGACCCTGTCTCTACTAAAAATACAAAGAAATTAATTGGCCAACTGAAAAAAATAAAATAAAATAAAAAAATTACCCGGGCATGGTGGCGCATGCCTGTAGTCCCAGCTACTCTGGAGGCTGAGACAGAAGGATCGCGTGAGCCCAGGAGTTTGAGGTTGCTGTGAGCTAGGCTGATGCCACTGCACTCTAGCCCGGGCAACACAGTGAGACTGTCTCAAAAAAGAAAAAAGAAATCAGTGGTGCTACTAACCATCCAGCCTTCTAGATAGAAATTTTGGAATTATCTTTGACTTACTTTTCCTTCGCCAATCCCTGTCTCCAATGCCATCTAGTCCCATCCTTCCTTCCAAATGTCTCTTTAATTCATTTCTCTTTCTACATTTCCACCATCACCACCTATGGTTTTGTTTTAACTCTTTCTCCCACAAGAGCTCCCTAACAAATCTACCCTCTAACACCCTCTCCCTGTTGTAGTCATCCCTACCAGAAAAATCTTCCTAAATTGCTATTTAGATCACATTACCCTACCCCTACACTTCAAGAACCTAAAGTTCCCTACCAGGCTTGTAAGACCTTTCATATTATTGCCACCCAACGTACCTACCTTATTCCCACCACACAGGACACTGACACCGATGCTGTAGTCACCTGGACCTCCCCAAAGACCCTGCCTCACTCTGTACTCATTCCCAGTTCCTACCCACTTACAATATCCACTATTTCCCTTTTTGGTTGTCTAAATACTATTCATTCCTAAGATTCAGCTAACTAACCTCTTTCTCCAAGATTTTTTTGATTAACACTGATCTCACATTTTCTCAACCCTTGTCCCATTTACAGTTTATACTACACAATGTATTATTTCTAATTATTTATGTGTTTCAAGCTTGCCAGCCAGGCAGATTGTAAAAGATTGTAAGGTCCCTGAAAACTTGAACCGTTTGACATCAACTCTTGGGGTTCAGGGACCCCTATGCAGTGCATCCTTCCTGCTCCCTTATGGAAGTGGTCCAGTCTGCCAGAGCAAATCCAATTATATACCCTTCAACAGAGAAGATGTTCAACAAATATTTATTCAATTAATAATTTATTAAACTTTTCTAATACTGTATTAGGCCAATAAAAATTAAACAAATACTTGATTATTTGATAGAAACAATTAACTGATTGAGGTTTACAGATGATGACACTATGGACTATGCCTTAGGGAAACCATTCTTGTTTTTCATGAGCTTCCATGAATGTTGACTCTGCCATGAGAGTTTTAGACACACTAAGGCAATATAGCTCATATCAATTATAAAAACTACGAGAAGTTCCATTGTTACATAGAATTTTTTATGGTTTAATGACCACTGATTATAGTTTGGTTAATCCTCATTCATGAACAGATTTACCTTGAATTGCTGGACTATTGCTACACGATTGATCAAAAGGCAATGATTATTTCTAGCTCAAAATAGAGAGGTATAGAACTGAACCAGCTGTGCCCATCCAAAATTCTTAACGGATTCTGAAAACCCATATCGTCCCTGTTCATTTATCAGGTCCAGTCAATATTATTGTTGTTATCCCTTTTGATTCAAAGGAAACAGTTCCATTAACAGACACAAAGAAAGTGCTTATTTAAAGGTGAATTTGAGCAAGAAGAATCGTATCCTTAAAGAAATAATATTCATAATCCTCTTATAAATAATTGATACCTTGGCTAATTTTTCAAAAACAAAACCAAACATTCAATCTGTATACGTACACACATATATATTTGGATATTTATTATTACTAAATCAATTACATTGCTTTGTTTTAACAGGTCATATGACACATCAGAAAAAACTCTAATGTGTTTTTAAAATTTTCCTTTTACCTTGACATCACTAAATGATTGGGAGTATTCACCATTAAGTTCTTTAATGACAACATCCTTTTCTCTTACAAATGGCTTTGAAGTCGTCTACCGCCTATTACAAGTATTTGGATACTTCCCCAGCGTGGTTGGGCAGGAAGCCAACACAAGCCACCAGGTGCCAATATTACACCTGACAAATTAGCCACACGACTGGAAAAGGGTGGGTCCATCCTCCTGTTTGAGGTTCATTTCCTCTCATTTTCCCATGAACAGGAAGTCATTGGAATGGGGAAAAAATTTTTTTCCTTAAAGACCCATATGACCAAAGGTCTGAACTTGTTAACTCCTTGCTAACAAACAACTTGGAAGCAAGTTCAAACTAATCACAAGACTTTATTTACATTGACTCGTTTAACCCTGCTGATGGCCTGGGTTGCAGGATGTTGTGATTTATTTAACATTGAGAGTGTTGGGGTAGGAGGAAGTGCATTGTATGTCATGTGGAATATTACATCTGACATAGGAGGCAGAGCTACCAGAACCCGTGCACAAACCTTGGGAACTTATGGACCGAAGGGTTGATGATAAGATATGACCAACGCTACGGTTTAGGGCCAGAACCCTATTTACCTCACCCAATTCAACAAGATTAATATGAAGAATTTAATCATAATTGGCTGAGATTCCATAAAATACTGCATTATATTTATTAATATGTAATATTTTATTCAATTAAATCCTCTAGTGACTTGTATTAATAACTACCTGCTAAAGATCTGTTATAAAGCTTGATGAGGGTTAAATAAGCATAATAAAGGAATGTATTCTAGCTGAAAAGTAATCCAAAGAATAGAGGTGTATACTTATAACTATTTTAACTCTATCCCAAGAGATAACTACTATGATATGGTATATTTGTAATGCATGAATAATAGTTAAAATATAGTTTATATGCACATGCTTTTTTAAAAGTATTACAAAAATGATGTACTATAATGTGTAATATTCTACAACTTGCATTTTTCACCTAACAACATATGACTGACATCTGTCCTTGTCAGTCTATACAGTATATTCACTCATTTTAACTATGTCCAATAAACGCCCTTAATTTTTTCCCAATCTGACAGGTAGAAAACAGCAATGCATGGGTTCTTTTATTTTACATTTCTTTTACCACTAATAATTTTGAACATATTTTTCAAATGTTCGCTAGACATTCTCATTTCTTCTGAGAGTTGCTTATTTTATATCTTTTGCCCATTTTTTAAGGTGAGTTAGTTATACTTTTCTCATTAACTTGTAGGCACTCTTTCAATAATAGATAGTAACCCTTGTTTCTGTAATGTATAATTCAAATATTTTGTCCCAATCTGTCAGTTCTCCTTTAACTTTTTTTTCATGATTTTTTTTTAATGAAGTCAAATCTGTCAGATTTTCCTTAATGGTTTCTGGATTTCTCACCTTGTTTACGAAGACCTTCTAACCCAAGATTATTTTTTTTAAATCATTTATATTTACTTTTTATACTGATATAGATTTGATTTTTATGTTTAGAGATTTATTCCATCTGGAATTTACTTTTGTGTATAGTACGTGTCCAGATGGAGGGCCAGTTGTCCCAATGCTATTTACTGCTTAGCCACTCATTTGAAATGCCTCCATATTATCTGTTAAATTCCTCTGTATTCTTATGTCTGCATCTGGACTCTACTCTTCTTGGTTAGTTGATTTCTCTATTTCCATACTTGCGTAAGATGCATAATTTGTTTTGATAACTATTAGGACAAGTCTCTACTCGTTCTAAAATTTTTTCGTTTGTTTTTCATAACTATTATCATGTGTTTTTTTTCCAAATGAACTTTAGAATAAGCTGCTCAAGTTCCATTAAAAATCCCAGTTTGAATAGGTAGCATACATTTGCATTTCAGTTTGAATAGATAGTATGTATTGCATTTCAATTTACGGAAAAACTAAGTGAAATGTTACATCTAGATTTCACCTGATTTAAAGCTCAATTCATGTTTTATGGATTATTTTGCAATGCTTTTAAAAATTGAACTATTATAATAAATGCAATATATTGTCATTATTCTTGTTATATCATATCAAGAGTTCCAGGGGATAAAAACTGAAACACTTCTTTTTGATTGGCTGCTTGTTCAACAAAACAATAGCATATTCTGTGTTAGGAAACTAGAGCATATGTTATGAGGATACAGAGATGTCTACAGCATCGTCTTTGTCCTTGGAAACTTATAACCTAGCTAAGAACATAAGATATGTATATATATATATATATATATGGCATAAGAAGATAAGACATATATATATTTATATAAGGCACACATACATGAGGCATATTGATATATGCATATTGATACAAGGAAGCTTATATTAAGAATCAAATAAATTACTGTAGACAATAAGAGCGCTAAGAGTTCAAAGGCAGGAGACTCAAGGCAGAGAACTTAGAGGCTTTCTCTCTCATTTTACAGAAGAGATCATTAAGATCTAGACAGGTGAAGTCATAGAGCTAAACAGTAACAGAAAACATAAAGTCTGCTGGTTACCATTCCAGCGATCTGTCTATTGCATCCAGTAAAACTCACATTTATAACTGTCAATACCCACAAATTAGATTTCCAAAATCAGTAAAAAAAAAAAGAAAAAAAAGTTACATTCAAATAACTCTATTACAGGGACTTCTTTTGATCTGTATGACATCAAATACCAGATATTAATGATGTTCCACTTTTCAACCAGTGGTTTTGACATTAGAACACATAGCCCATATCTAGGTAATAAAATGTGAGGGATTTTTTTTTTTGCCCCTTTAGGCAATTCATCCCGTTGTCATATTTTAAAGCCCTCAGGTAATGAACCCTAAGAACTACAGGAATATTTACACCTGTGAAAAAGAGATTTCTAAAACCCAACATCAAATCTACTTTTGATTTTCCTTTGAATTTGTTTCTGTCAATGTTAGGCAGGTAACACATTTCAGCTTTTGAGCCATGAAGTGATCTTTTTTTAGAAAAAAAAAAATTGCACTCACAGCTCTAATCTTATATTTCCATGCGTATTGAGTTAAATGTTGTAAAACTATCAATTCTGTCAAAACCTAGCAAAGAGAAAACAAGACACCATGCAATCTTAATGTCCAAACTGACTAGTGATTATCAGAAATTAAATGTGCAGGAATTCCAAATCTTTTTTGATTTGAGATGTCTAGATAACTTTTGTTTTTCCATAATTGTATGAGGTTTCTACATAGTATTTAAGAATCAATTATATTGCAATTGATGTAATTAACTCTAATAATCCATTAAAAGTCAGTAGGAGGGCTATTCAAGTCAATAGAAAAGAAGGAGTATATTATGAAGGTGTTATTAACCTATACAGAATTTTACCAGACATTTTCTTTTCTTACATAATAAATACACAGTGGTTAGGAAGGCTGTCATTATAATTTAATGTGAACAATAGTCCATCATTTCTTTTCCTGTACAACCCTTAACTAATTCCATGTACCGTGCACAAGTAAAATGAAACCTTCTCTAATCAGGGTACAGCCATATCAATCATCTATTACTCTGTGATTAAAGAAGAGGTCCTTTCCCAGCTAAGTGGAAGAGAATTGGGGACCAGCAGAAGTTTCGGGCCCACCTTCTCTTTCAGCTGACAAGTCTCAGTTTCTGACGGCTGTCTGTACTTTGCAATTAATCAAAGAATAAACAGCCATCCAGAAAGTTCTGTGCAGAATACTCTGGCGACCACTAAATTGCTACTGAAAGTGTGGCTACATGCTCCCTTGAGCATCAGGTGAACTCTGGAGCATTCCCATCTTTTGAATTGAGTGAGACGCAAACGACTCACCTTCACAGCATTCCGCGTGTCTACACCACTTCCTCAGGAGCCTCGTTTGGCTCTGGCTGTGAACCTCGCAGACATCTGAAACAGCCCACATCAGAGCTAGTCTGGCCATCACTGGGACTCCAGGTCAAAGAGCAAGTTCAAGGGTCTCAGCTTGTTTCTCATTCCTTCTCGATTATTCCCAGTAAAATGAGATGGGGAGAAAAGTCAGGAGAGCGCGGTTTATATCACACATCACCAGACAAACAGACCGTCCTTCTCTGAAAGGACCCTCACGTCTCCCCAGTTCCCAGATATGCTTTTCCAATTTGGTAATGAACAGAAGTGTTGTATTCTAACATTTGCATGAAAGAACACTTCCTTGTAGTCTCAGCCACTTACCCTGCTTCATTAGGAATACAGGCTGCGTTAGCTTCTGCTGGCTTCACGTATGTATCATGGTGACTGTCCCCAGCTATGTGGACAGCAGGCATGATCGGGAATAGCACCGACGGCACAAAGAACAGCTACACCTGACAAAGGTATGGAGCCACAGGTGTTGTGGGGGAAGAAAACACCATACCTGGACTCAGAAGACATGGGATAGGTACAGGCTCTGCCACATGCTGGCTATATGATCCAAAGAATGTCACTCCTCTGTCTCCTATTCTATACAATGGGTAGAGAAAGAACCCACATTATAGGCCTCTCATTAAATCAGGATTAAATTAGACAAACACGTGAAATAAACTGTACAAATCATAAATCATGGCATAGATCTGAGATTGCGTTTATGCTTATGTAGCACTGTTCAAAGTGATGACGAATTTTCCACGCCAAGGGGAGAAAGAATAAAGCGGTAATTCTCAAACTTTGGTGCATGCAAGATTCATCTCAGGTCTTATTTCGAAGCACACCTGCCTGTTTCCCAGGTGATTCTGATTTGAGCTAAAGGCTGCGAGACACTGAGATAAGAGATAGGCTGAGAATGGATTTCCATTCATTCATCAGATATTTTAAGTACTAGGAAGCCTTAGAGGATACAAATAATTATAAGATACTGCTCAAATGTCAAGCAACTTCGGCTCTATGTGTAGAGGGAAGACAAGCTTCCAGAAATAGATAAAATATAAGGCTCTGTGTGTCAAAGTGGAAAAAGCAACCCGTAAATGACATCTCTTCTAGTTTCCTCCTTGAACCAGAAACTAGAAGAGGCTCCATATTCCCTGGAAGGAAATTCTGGTTCTCTCTTACTCCTGGATAAAGTAACATTATCAGTGGCCTGCTAGGCATGAACCTTACTCCTAGGCCCTGAGAGTCAATGTGAGGCAGAGAGTCTTGGCCAGGAATCAGGGAGGGCATCTGCATCCCATCACCTCTCCTGGAAAACCGGGCCTGACCATGAAGGGACATCTCTTGCCTCACCGTGAAGGGACATCATCTCTCACTCAAAAGGTTCATCTCCAATATTGAACAAAGAACCCTTTTCATTCTGGAGAACTCCTGTTTCATGTGCTACCGGTAAAGACTGAACAAACCAATCACAGGCATGGGCAGCCGTGGTGACTAGAATATGAGACTTAGCCTCTGAAGGTTCCACTTTGAATTTCCTCCCTAAGGCCAGTCCCCGAGAGAGCATTTGGGCACAGCAAAGCAGTGGCTTCAAAGGCACAGTAACTTTCTATGTGCCTGGGAGGAGATAGAGAATGTCCCCTTCCTTTTTTCTGAAACTCCCACTGTCCCTTTGTACAGGTCCCAAGAACACAGAGAAAAGAGACCTGGTCCAAGAGTCAAGAGGCCTGGGTTGGCGTCCTGCCCCTGCCAGTAACAAGCTAGGACGCCATCCCTCTCTCTTTGGCCACATCCGTTTCCAAAGAGGAAAATTCAGGAGACTGACATCTACCCCAGCTACTTCACAGGGTTCGCATGAAGGCTAGATGAAAAACTCCTTTGAAAAAGTAAAAAAAACTGTCCCTGAAATACCAGAAATTAATATTAAACCCCAAAGCCCAATTTTCAACCTTTGAATTATCCAGTTTGGTTATAAACATTGTCCCCCAATTCACTGGATAACTTTCCATCGGCTGCTTTGCTTTGAAAGTAGAGGCGGGTTCCCTGATATGTCACCACCTCTGATTCCTTTGCAGATAAAGACCTGCAAGACTTGGTTGCTGGGCCTATTGAATTCTCTCTGCCTCTGGCCCGCGTGCTGTCGCTCCCCAGGCCCACAGAAGCTTGAAATGCCGCTGCTCTGCCCGGTACTCTCCCACCCCCAGCCTCAACCTGCCCACGCAGACCTGGAGGTACCCAAGAACATCTGACCCCGATCGCATTCATGTGACACCTTTGTTCAGCGCTAAAATCACTTGAGAGGGGAAAAAAACACCTCAACCAGGAAATACATCTTTTACAGCTATTTCATCCTCCCCTCACGTGGCGCTGGAATCTCGCTTTAAAGAACATTCTTGTGGCATTTCCAGTTCTTTTCCTTTTAGGACTGCAAACAGGACTAGCCCATCCAAGGGGAAACTACTCCCCAGCAGAGCAGTTCTTCAAAGGGGACTTCTTCGGGCAGGAAAAGGGAACGTCTGATACAGGAGCTGAATAAACAGACTCGTGGAGCTGAGTGCCAGATTGGAAAACCAGGCCCTCTGACCGTGCAGTCGCCAGCCGCGGGCTGCGTGTGCGCTGCGTCCCTGTCCTCCCTGCCCCTCTGACTCTCTCTTTGTGGCTTCCATTCTGTCATCTTCTTCACCAAATGCCTTCATGTTCCTAGGTATATAACCATTGTTTGTATTTTTTTTTTTTTTTTTTGAGACAGAGTCTCACTGTGCTGCCCGGGCTAGAGTGCTGTGGCGTCAGCCTAGCTCACAGCAACCTCACACTCCTGGGCTCAAGTGATCCTCCTGCCTCAGCCTCCTGAGAAGCTGGGACTACAGGCATGCGCCACGATGCTCGGCTAATTTTTTTCTATATATATATATATTTTTTTAGTTGACAGATTAATTTCTGTTTATAGTAGAGATGGGGTTTCGCTCTTGCTCAGGCTGATTTCGAACTCCTGATCTTGAGCGATCCTCCCGCCTAGGCCTCTCAGAGTGCTAGGATTACAGGCGTGAGCCACTGCGCCCAGCCATTGTTTGTATTATTAACCTAATAGGCTCTACAGGTTCCAAAGCCCACTTTTTTTTTCTTTTCTTTTTTGTTTAATTTCAGAATTTTAAGGGGTACATACGTTTTGGTGACATAATTTGCTTTTGTGTAGTTTGAGTCAAAGCTGGAAGTGTGCCCTTCAGCCAGGTACTATGCATTGTACCCGTTAGGTGTGAATTGACCTATCCCCTCCTTCCGCCTTCCGCTATTTGATTTTCCTTGAATTTTACTTTCATATGTGCACATAAGTGTTGTTGATTAGTTCTAATTTAGTATTAAGTACATGTGGTGTTTGCTTTTCCGTTTGTGCGATACTTTCACTAAGAAGAATGGCCTCCATTTTCATCCAGGTTGTTACATGAGATACTAAATTTCCAATTTTTTTTAGGGCTCAGTAGTACTTCATGGTATACATATACCGTAATTTATTAATCCCCTCATGTATTGATGGGCATTTGGTTGATTCCACATCTTTGTAATTGTGAATTGTGCTGCTATAAACATTCGAGTGCAAGTGGCTTTTTTATAAAATGTCTTTTTTTTCCTTTGGGTAGGTACCTAGTAGTGGGATTGCTAGATCAAATGGTAGGTCTACTTTTTGGTCTTTGAGGTATCTCCACACTACAAAGCCCACTTTGGAATCACAGATTGGTCCCATCAACCCCACTCACGCTGCTCTCTTTGTTTCTCAACGTTCACATGTCCCCACAGCCATAAACCTTTCTCAGAAAGTAGCTCCTTTTAAAAGCAGAACAGATGAGTCACACATACAATGTTGCAAGCCCTGGATGGGTGGCTGTTAGAATCCTAGAGTTTCATGGAACTTCCAAAGGTCATTTTTTCCCCCCCAGGAAAAACTATAAATTTACTCTCTCAGAAAGATAATTGTCTACCCTGGACTTTTTGAAAGTCCATCACCATTTAAAACTCGGTTCAGTGGCTCACACTCTATAGTAGAAGCGCTTCCACAACTAACCCAAACTTTTACTATCATTAGTTTTTCTACTTGAATAGCTGCTCACACACAAAATTACAAACCACAGGTCACAGCAGGGCTTACACTTAGAAACTGGAATTTGTCTTTTGCATACTGGAAAATTTGGGGTTTTCTCTTAAATTTTAAACAATTATGCCAATAAATGTTGTAATTATTCAGTATATATACATATCCATACATATGCACATGGACAAAGACAACTCTCTGTAAATTTCCCACCTCGCCACTTCAATCCCATCAAGATTTTTTTCCCCAAATATCCAAAACTTAAGCAGAGAGTCTCACTCTCATCACTCTGTTCTTAATGGCTAATGGCTAACCTTTTTTTTTTCCTTTGGATATTTCTTTGCGGAATAACCTTGCATGATAAATGTCCTTGGAAAAAGTTTATAACATTCTCTAGCAAGTGATTTAAAAATAAGAGATCAGCTCTGGAATTTACTTAGCTTCTATCCATAACTGGCTGCTGGCTCATTCATTATCAAACTTTGTGCCTATCCCATATAAAATACCCCTTTAGCGGATCTACAAACCTTATATTCCAACAGAACCAATAACAACAAAGAGTCAAAATAAAGAAAATGATTAAGTAAAATATCTGGCCAGTAAGGATCTCTGAGAGAT
Organism: Lepilemur ruficaudatus; assembly: GCA_963574885.1. Taxonomy (NCBI): domain Eukaryota; kingdom Metazoa; phylum Chordata; class Mammalia; order Primates; family Lepilemuridae; genus Lepilemur; species Lepilemur ruficaudatus. The sequence goes on from CAUYRT010047979.1 coordinate 17,689, forward strand.
AAAGCATTTTTAATTTTTTCCCCATATTAAGTGCTTAACGTCAACTATTCAGTCTCAGCCCATGTTCCCATCAATATCTATGAATAGAAAGTTAGCTTTTAAAAGACCATTTGAGCCCCACACTGTGAGTCACATTTTCAGAATGTCCATTCTGAATATTTGTCTGTAATTACTATGGAGTAATCACAAGGACAATTCAATAGTCCTTGTGGTCATTACCCACCACAACCGACAAACGTCAAGATTAACCATGAATAATAAATTTATTTTAGTATTTTCTTAGAGCTGTGGGTGTCTATTTTGGGAGGAAAAAGGGAAAAAAATTCTAATTCAGCCACCCAGATGCTGTGTGAGTATTTAGTAGTATCTCATCAACAAATAGATTTTTCATTATTTAACTGATTTTTTATACAGGCACCACCATCAATTAACTGCCTGTCAAATTAAGAAGAATAAAGATCAGTGACTATTTTTAACCAGTAGGCCTCTAAAATGCACCTCCTGTCCATTTGACGTGTATAGATTAGGTTCTCCGTTGTGCAACCATTGGCACAAACATCACCTTAGACATGCAAAAGGGACAAGGTGGGAGACATTCATTTCAGTTACCTTTGCCCGGGCTTTATTTGTTCTGCAGATAAAACACTTTTGACTTCTTTACCCAGCCAGTCATCTTGCACAAACAGTAAACTCCCTCAAAACTTTCTGTTCCCGTGGGACCCTTGAGAAAACAAAATGAAAAAAAACCATGATTAATATCTATTTTCTTCGGTCAACATCCTAATGTTGAGCAATTTCTTGACATCTTAAAAGGGACTGTCCTGGCGTCAGACTGAGAGTTAGTGAACTCCCCATTGATCAAATAACTGGAACCAGTAATAACCGGAGTCAGAATTCTGAGGTTGCAAACACTTGTTCTGTAACCATTTCCCGAACCTCCCCATAGCACCACGAGGCCCTTATCCACGTTCACCCTTTGTAAGTAGTGGTTTCTAAATTTTTAGATAACATACCTCTATTGATAAAAACAAACTTTTGAGCACATCCAACCCATGTATTTTTATTTATATACTACGTATCTATTACTCGTGTATGCGTGCCAGAAACACATGCACCAAAAAACTCCTAAGATGAAACAAAAAATTTAAATAAATGAGATTAATATTTTCTTTCTGCACACCAATGGATCATTTTGGATTCTCCGTGGAGTGTAAATACACTCCTTCCAAAACCACTGCATTGAGACTACAGCGATCTGTCATTCTCCCAAACTCAATCACCACTTTGCTCTAATCAGAACCTGTTTTCAAGAATAGATCTGCCATCAGTCATTACCATCTTCCGTGAATAAGGGCCCATCATTGTATTAATACTTCCAGCAGTGTTTGCATTTTAAGTATACATCTAATTATGAGAAGACAGCTTTATTTTGTGTTAATGTAATATCAGAGATATCACAATAAATCCCGGTATTTGGAGAATTGAAAATTTCTCTTAGTGGCCCTGGTCTCAGACAAGTTGGGAAGCTCCTCATTGATTACATATGCAGCGGCTGCACCAAACTTTGTAAATAAAAGGTTTTAGGGACAGCAAATTGCTTAGAAGAGGGAAGAGTAGGGATGACATGTTGGCTGGGAAAATTTCCTGAGGCCACCCCAAGTGTCTACTTAAATTGTGTGTTCATTTAAGGAGTCAGATACTGGTAGATACTATAGAGAAAGAACTGAAGTCCTCCAAGCCACCCAGTGGCTCCTTCACCACCAGTAAAAAACTGGATAAATTCCCACAACGACAATATAGAAATTCAAAGGCCTTGTAGCTTCAAATTGAGGAATTAGATAAAGACTTCTACAATGCAAGAAAAAAATCATTTTTGCCCCCAATACTTGAATAGCTTAAGTACTTAATGTTTGTCATAAACATATGAAAAGAATTTTCCCAGAGAAAAAGATGAGCAATATTCTAGATTGTTTTTATTTTTGTGACTATGAAGTTGAGGGGTTTTTATTTGAAAAAAAAAATAGCCTGAATTATCCATTACCCATATGTATTGATCCAATTCACCATGTAACTGCAAAATAGTCTACTTAATTTTAACCTAACAAAAGAAAAATGGAGACTGGAGAGAGGTGATCAGCTGTTGAGAAGTGTCTCCTGTGTATGCATGTGTACCTACACTACACATACACACATATATATTTGTGTGTACAGAGAAGCTCCTGCAATTCGGATTACCATCTCCTTGGGCAAACCAGGTGCCCATGGAAAATTATAAAATAATATATCATCAGGCAAAAAAAAAATAACATACTATAAAACATAACAAACAAGTACGTGCTGGCAGAATGAAGAGTAGGATATAATCAAAATCTGATTATTATGAATTTCCAGAGACAGTAAGGACAGGCATTTCAGATAAATAAATCGGCATGAGAAATAGAAGGAAGTTTAATTTAGCAAATCATACCCAAGGGATGTAAGAATCACTAATATAAGAAAAGGACCCATATTGGTGAAGTGTGAGACATGAAGTTAAAGTTAGTGACTTGATAGAAAACAATTGATATGACCAAAATTTAGTCTTACTTAAAACATCCAGGTAAAATAAAAAACAACTTGTGTGTTGTTGTTGTTTTACTTAAAATATCCCCTATGATGTCTTTTTATGCTATATCAGACAACATAGGTATTTAGATACAACGTAAGAAGGCACAACATGATACCAGCTTCATGGCAGGGAACTTGACATGTGTGCCCAGGAATTCTGTCTGCTCTCGGACCTTTTCAAGCTTTGACCTTTGTTTCTGAAATGTCAAGGTATCTCTTGTGTCATCATGAACCGCCTCCCCCAGCCCCTCAGAGCTGTATCACTGAATGAACATAAACTATGCCAAAAACGATAAGACCTGAGAATTGCTGAACACCACCAATTCTTCTGTCAACATTCCTGTCCTGAAATCTCCTTTTACTTTAACAGACTAGATCAGCTTCCTTTATTGGCACAAGGGAGAAGAAAACGAAGGCAACTGATCAATTGCTTCTCTCCAAAAGATAATTCGCAGGAGAGAAACTGATACCACACGTCTAGTTTACCCTGCCTTGCCTGGGGTCACCATCTTCCTTTGTGATTGCCACATGTGGGTGCACCTGCCCACCATCAAAACTGCTACCAAGAATGGAAGCTCATTGGAGCAAAATCTGACTTTTCAACTTCTTTTATGTTCCCTATTATGAGTCAAAGATGCTACTTTCAGCCTCCGTGCACAGCAGGAACTCACCATGCTTGTTAAGCAACAGATAAATGCCCGTTTTGCTCAGACTATGTTTTAAAGAATATCTTTTAAAAAGTGCATAGATGAATCAGTTCATCAAGGTGATCATCAAGCTAAGGATCAGATACCCACAAATTTCATTCATTCTGGTTATTGAGAAAGTCAAAATGACCAGACCACAAATTATCAGAATAGATGTTTTGCTTGTTTCATAACCAAATAGATACTGTATTGAGATTCATTGCTCAGCAATTGATTGTGAAAACTGTCATGTCATACTAAAGCTAATTAAGCTAGATTTTAATTTCCATGAGGGCAGGGACTATGACTATTACATCAACATGTTGCCCCAGCACCCAGCATAGTATCTGCCACATTGTAGGTGCTTGTTGTAGTTTCTCATTAAGATGACCGCATCAATTCTTCCCTTCCTTAAATGCACAAACCATTCCCCTCTTGTGAAGTAGAATCTGTTTCTCCAACTCTGGGAATCTGGTTTCACCAGTGACTGCTTTGGCAAATAGAAGATGGAAGAAAAGACCTGCACGACTTCCAAGGCCAGGTTTAAGAACCTTTGCAACTTCTACCTAGAGTTTTTAGAACACTTACTTTGAGGAAGCCAGTCACAATGTAAGAAGTCTGATTACCAGGAGACCAACAAGCTCTGGGAAAGTCCAAGCTAATCAAGAGGTGAGAGAGAGAGATTCCTGACTAGCCCAGTGCCAGACATATAAGGGAAGAAGCCATTAGATGGTTTCAGCCTCAGTTACAACCTGATTGCAACCATATGAGATACACCAGGCAAGAACTGCCCAGCTGAGCCCACCAATCCCGAGAACCATAAGTGATAGTAATAAATTGTTTCATTAAGTCACTAGATTTAGGGTAGCTTATTACACACGACGATAGATAACTGGAACAGTGTTTGGTGTTTATTGAATAAGTAAATGGATTAATAAAAGAAGCCACTTAGAATAAAGGGTTCCCAAATGAACCCGATGAAATCCATTAAGTAAATTATTTAAGTGATGTCAACAACAGTAAAGACTATCAGAAAATTGGACAACTCTGTGGGTAATTAAGGCCAAGAGGAAACCTGCTACAGAATAGAGAAAGTAATTTTTTGAGAGTGGAATTTTCCAAATTCACTAACCATCTTGACTGTAGTCATTAGATGATTGCTCAATGCCCTACTTCCCTTTCCACAAAGTAAACTCATGATTGTGTTTCAGCCATGATCCCAGGTACAACATAGGAGAAAACATTAACCAAGAAGAAATATGGGTAACCAGGGAAAATAGACTTCGTGTAGCCTGAATTTTCTATGAAGACTCTAACTCTCCTCTCTATGCTTTTCATTTTGTAAGATAGACTTTGGTCCAGGTAACACTGTGTAAAACAACTAAATATAGCCAAAGTTCAGGGTGGGTGGGAATGGAAAAGGGAGGCTAAATGCTGGGCGCCAGCAGCTATTATATCATCACATCCCCCATAATTGTGCTGTTATGCACACAACACTCTTCAGCTGGGTATGGTCACCACTTCATAATGATAAGAAGATTAATTAATGACATGATCCAAATCTTTCATTTCTTTGATGATTGCAAATAAGTCTGAGTCACTCTACCATCATTCTTACCACAGACACAATAGCTTTACTCTATTGGTAAGGAAAACAAATTATCAAGAGGATGTGTTTAATCTTCCTCAGAATTTTAACTTTGTGCCTTTTTCAGATGAAATCACACCAGGGTCTGGCCCTCCCTTTCCTGAGCATCTACTTCTTGCAGCAGAACAGGTCCTTCCTAGTGCACAAACCCCTCCACCTCCTCTCAAATACTCCCACCCCACCCCAACATGGACCCCAAAACTCCCCATTCCCAAACAGATTCCAACTTTGTCAGAGTGCAAAGGTTGTGTTCAGAACCAAATGAATAAAATAGAGAAATGCTCTAACTCAATACAACCAATATGATAATGTACTTTAAAGCAATATATATATATATATATATGATTGACAGTCTTCATGGATCCAATAAACCAGAGTATCATCAAATCCTCCTCCCTTTGGCTGTGCAGACAGGACCCAGAGCTCAAGCTCAAGGTCAGTTATTGGGCAAGCAGAACTTCATAGTCACTCTGAGCAGGCTAGGAAAGAAAATGGCTTTGGCTAGGGCAGAAACTAGGGCAGTCATTAAGGAGAATCATCAGATTCCACAGACAAAAAATCTTGAATTCTAACTTCAACACCTGGGGACATCTTCCTTATTTTCCATTACTGTAGTCAATTCTATTCAAATCGATTAGGACAATTTATTATCTGGTATTGTCTGACACTGGGGATACAGAATTTAGTAAGAACTACCCTCAAGGAGCTTTCTAGAGAAGAGGGGTGATAAAAATATGACCATTTAACTTTCCTATGGGAAGGAAGGACCACTTGTGCCAGACATGTGTTTGTTGACACTCTGTAAGTACCATGTCTGCCCTTTTAAGCTCCTCCCCTACCACAGGGGCTAAAAGCCTGGAAACTACATTTCTCAGGCTCTCTTGCCAGTAGGGTTCTTGGTATAATCTTCCCTAGGGAGGTGCTCTTGCAATCCCTGGAAGGTGGAGGAGAAAAAACATTTTTTGGTCAGTGGTCTCAGGCAGGTGTGTGGGCGTTGGCAGATGGCAGACACAGAGCTAAGTGTCAGCTTCTGGGTGTTCTCCTGAGAATCACCCACTTCAGGGCCACAGGCAGCTAAGATCATTTGTGGCAACTTGGCTTCCTAGTGATTTCATCACTGCAGATTTCCTGAAAGTTAGTAGTGACCTCCTTGACCTCCATTCCCTGGCCCTCCCAATGATTCTGAAAAATGTCTAATTCCATACATTATACTCTTTCCTGATTATAATATTTAGAGTATGTTAGTTAGGATGGGATACGTATGTTTCAGCAATAAATACCCACCCCCCACCCCAACTCTGAATAGTATAACAAAACAAAGGTTATTCCTTGTTCAGGTTGTAGGCTGAGTGGCTTCCGTCTTGTAGCTATACCATCTGAAGCTCATCTCCTTCAAGATCCCTATGGAAAGGAAGAGAGTACCTAGAGAAAGCATACAAACACTCTTAACTCCCTGGACCAAAGGTGTCACAGTACTTCTGCTCACATTCCATGACAAAGTATTGGTCTCATGGCCCCAGTTAAATTGCAAGGGAGGGTGATACTACGTCTTCCTCTGGGCCCAGAGAGAGGAAATGGTATGAACACATTGCATTATATCAGGCTTCTAGTTTTTGAATTAAACATGATGGTTATATTTGGTACTAAATGCTGTGTCCTGTAACAAAATCCTAAAATATGTGGCATTGACTTTGTGGTCAAGTAGTAGTTTCTAGAAACAGATATATTAGACTGGGTGGCTGGAGATCCATATCATGCAGTGGAGAAACACTTGACAAAACCGTTGCTTTTAGTAACTTGGCCACATGACTCTTGAGCTTGTAGGTGAAAAACAACACATGTTGGTTGGTTTTAGCTGCATTTGGCAAATTAGTAGAAGACTAAGAGGTATCAGGAAATAATTAACTAGTTTTTAAGTAAAGATGAAAAGAAAAAGCAACTGCTTCTAGAGCTCCCAATTTCTGTGTTAGTCAGCATAAGCAATGTTTGCTGATATAAAAAACAATCCCCAAAAGTTCAGTGGCTTAACATATAAAAGTTTATTTCTCACTCACAAAAATTCTAGTGTGGTGGATAGTCCTCGGAGCAGTGATTCATTGTGTGTGTGTGTATATATTATATATATATATATATACAATGAAATATTCAATCTTTAAAAAGAAGGGAATTCTGTCATTTGTGACAACATGGATGAACCTACAGGACATTATGTTAAGTGAAATAAGACAGACACAGAAAGAAAAATACTACATGCTCACACTTATATGTGGATTCTAAAAATGTTGAATTAATAGAAGCAGAAAGTAGAGTAGTGGTTACTAGGGTAGGGGAAACGGAGAGATATTGGTCAAAGGATACCAAGTCTCATTTTATAGGATGAACAAGTTCTAGAGACCTAATGTACAGCACAAGGACTATAGTTAATAATACTATATTGTATACTTGAAATGTGCTAAGGGAGTAGATCTTAGGTGTTCTTATCAGAAAATAATAATTATACAAAAAGATGGATGTATTATTTAGCTTGATTGTAGTAATCAGTGCACTGTGTATATGTACATCAAAACCTCACACTGTGCACCTTAAATATATACAATTTCAATTGAAAAATAAATTAGTTTTCTAACTTGAAATGAAATCCATGTTGAGCAAGAGCCTCTCAATTCTATGTCGTTATTTAGCAAAATGTCCCAGTAAAGTCATGGCATCATAGCATCTTTCTATTTCTGTGGATTTTTTTTCTTCTGGTGGGATAGCTGACATGACACTAGAGCCCTGGAACCTTGATGAGCTTCTAGAAGTACTTTTAAGTATAAGAGCACTATTCAGTGTATTTTGGGCAGCAAAAATAATAGCAATACATAGAATTCTTTATAATCTTCGTACGCTTGCCAGGCATCATGCATGCATTATCTCATTTAATCCTTGCAAAAAGGTCATGAGAAAACTATTACTGTTAGCCTTATTTAATAGATGAAGAAACTGAGACTTACATAAATTAAGTCACTTGATGAGGGGATATAGCTATTATTACTTCAAGAACTTCAACTTGGCTCTGTTTGACTACAAAGCCTGTAGCTTAACCACTCCTATTACCAGTGTATTTCCATAAAAATGACCCAAAGAGTTAGCATGATGATAATGAGAGTTGTACAGAGTCAATCAGCAGAAAATAAGGAAAAAAAATGCAAATTCTCATGGAAATGAAACATAGCAATAATAATGACCAATATTTCTTGAGCACTTACTCTATGCCAGGCACTATTCTAAGTCTTTTTACATGGATCAACTCACGGAATCCTCCCAACAACCCTAAGAGATAAGTATCATCTTAAATTTTTTTTTGCAGATAAAACTGAGGCACAGAGGAATTAAGTTACAGGGTTACACAACTAGCAAATGGCAGGATGCAAAGTAATTGAAATAAGAGCATAATGAGATAAAATGGGCACACTGGAAAGATAAACTTTCGAAAGTTCCTCAGCATGGTTTACCTTCTATAATTTGCTCACATATTCAGAACCGTCCCTAGGTAACAAGAATGCAAAGCCTTGGCCCCAGCTCTTTCCTCCATCTGAATGCAGGAAGTTTTGGATGATACGTGCACATCCTCAGAGCAGTCTCCTAACTATTCCTCTCTCACCAGACCAGGAGTGTTCCAGTGCCAAGGAGCTCTTCTGTCCTATTGAAAGCGGAGAATGGTTGCCTCTGCAATAAGTACAAAGAGCAAGCAAATTTAGTCAGTTTATGCAAAACACAAAATGGCATCTGCCATCTGGAAAAACACACTAAAGCCGTGAGCTGTCAAGCCCCTTTCAAGACTTTGGCATGTAAAATCAACATTTTTTTTTTTTAAGTCTGAAAGGTCCATGTGAACTCTCAGCTTCATCAAATGCAATTCCCTCTCTTCCCACGTTCCTGTTGCTGGCATCCACTCACCCACCACACACAGTTCCCCAATTTAAAAAACATAGATATGTATAGATAGACAGATTTTCCTTCTTAGTGCTGCGAAGATTTCTGAGAGATGGGCTTATCAACAGAGGATTTTTAAAGAAGATAACAAAGAGACAAAATCCTTCATAATTATCTTCGTTTCACATTTAAAATGGTTTAAACAAATCAGTTTGCCCTTGTGTTGCCTATCCTTGGAATCCAGTTTGTCATTGACATTCCAGAGGCCCAAGATCGTGGGTTGATGCTGCTGCTGTTTTTATGATCAAAAACTCCTGATCTTGCCTTCGTCTGCGCTAACTTCTCATCTGTTCTAAGACAGACGAGAACAGGGAGGGCTGCTCCGGTTTTCCCTTGGTGCCAGGCTGGGTAAACAGGGCATCCAGGCAGAAATGTGTCCAGCAGAAAGGAGTGAAAATAAGAGAAGAGGCTGGCAATGCTTACTTAAGAGTTACGGCTAAATGGACAGGAATTGAGACCTGGAAAATCACTGATGCAATGTCAGAGGGAGGCTGGGCAAACCAAATGGGCTCAGAAGGGACAGAGTCACTGCTGAAGATGAAGCTATCTGTGGTCTTGGAATAGAATAGGCTGGGGCATGGTCAGAAACAGAAAACAAGACAAGAACACTGGACCAATGTGTAAGTGACAGTAGCAAAAATGCAATAAGTGATCCCCACTGGACAGCTATTTTACATTTATTAGCTCATTAGTTGTCACAACCGTATGAGGGAGGTACTTCCCATCTGAGAAAACTGGGGTCCAGAGAGGTTAGGTTACACTGCTAGTGGTGGTGTTCAGATTTAAATGCAAGTCATCAATTTCGGAGTCTATCCACCATGTTTCACTGGCCAGCATATGTTGTGTATAGCCTGGACTAGAAAGATAGACACCACGGGCTATCAATTTTCTCCTGGTGATAGAACAAGTGACTTTTATTTTATTCAATGTATTAATCTGTATTTTCACATTCTCTATTTTACAATGTGAACATTTCAAAGGTTACTGGGGAAAAAAGCTAAAACTTACTTAATGAAGACAAGAAACTAAAACTTGGTGAATGAAGAAAACTTGGTTTTCCCAGGAACAGAAAACCATCTGAGGACAGAAGTTGGTGTCAGGGTCTGAGTGGTAGCCAGGATAGGTCCCAGCGCTGTGCACATCACATTCTGCTGGCTCTTTCCAGGTCAACCCCATTCCAAGGCTGAGGATCTGTTCTCAAGGTCAGACCTTTGATGGTAGGGAAGGGATTATGGAGGGTCAAGATGGGGAACAGTTCATACCTCCAGGGCTGATCTGATCAGAGCATAAGATTCTCCTCTTCTTTCCTCAGTCAGCACAATCTATCCATGTTTATTTGACCCTGGCTGACTCACTCAATCACCCCTTCCCCCCATTTTGAAGTGCCTGGTGATAGGATATTTTTCAATTGTATTAAAATGAACACTCTTGATCATGTCTTTACCCTTCAGGTAAAGATGTGCTGAAGTCTTCTAGAAATTGTTATGCTGCTCTAATAGAAACAGGTGTGAGCTTGGAGTCTGACACCCCTCAGTTAAAACCTTAACCCCATCACTTATCAGCTGTGCGATCATGGATAGTTTATTTAACATCTTTGGTCCTCAGTTTCGTCATCTGTAAAATGCAAGGTGCTTAGAGGATTGTATTTGCACAATAAATTGTTGTTGTTGTTGTTATTATCAACAACAGTAATAACACTAGATACTATCACCCATAAGTTTCAGCAGAAGACCCATTCCTGCCACTCCTGGAAAGTTGCCAAGTTGCTACAGAAGTGATGTGACAACAGACTCCAAGATATTATTGAAGTGACATTCTCCAACTCCAGGGGCTGAGGAGCTGGTTGTTATCGCAGAACCTCCTTTAGGCCAGTGTTTTGAGTGTCACTTACACCAGTTTGGAAGTAATCTGCTTGCTCGCCCTTCCAGCAAAGGATGTCATGATCAGCTAATGGAAAGTGACAAGAAGGGATATAATGAATGAGAGGGAGTTAAAGTTGGGGATAAAAAAAGAGCCTTGTTCTTTTGGGGAATGCACAATGCTAAGCATACCATGTTAAATCGTGCGTGTCAAATAATGGACTAATTAAGAATCTTCATCCATTTTTTTTCACATCTCATTTTTGTTGTCCTTTCAAAGATGTATTTTCAAATTAGCTCTTAGCTCTTTAAATAAGTACCAACAGGAAATAAAAAGAAACCCTGTCTATCAGAGAAGCAAATGATAAACGGAAAAGAAAATATATGGGAAAGGAGGTGGGGGTTCTGTGGGAGATGCTGGGAAGTTTTATAATCATCACAGCAACTTCTTAAATAATGGAATTTAATAACATATAATAAACTATGATCCAGGAGAACTCTGATTCAATCCCACTAATTGTTTGAGCCAGTGAAAGGAAGGCAAAGTTTATCGTGCCAATACACTGCTAATGCCACCAAACACTGCAGGGAACAGACAATTGTTCCCAGCTGCCTACCTCCTCACACACAGAGGGCACATGGTCCCACCCTCCAAACACCGGCCTGAATTTCCAACTTTCAATGACAATCTCAGTTCTAGGACTTTAAAGTCACAGAAATGCAATTTTTGCAATCAATAAACTATTGTATTAAGCAGAGAACAGAGGGGTAACTAGATACAAAGCCTCCAATTAGGTTATAAAGAATAATAACCAATATGCTTTCATGCTAATGCCAGAAAGTATAAAAAACCTATAATAAATTTAATTGAGCACATGATCATAAGCACTGTTTTTCTACCTACATAGTTCTGCTATATTAAGGTAGACTCCAAATAGAGAAACACTATTCTTTTCAATTGTTATTGAAAAGGGTGCCTTCTTTCTTTTCAATTTGATTCATTTTACCAATGTCAAAAAATGTGAAGGTATAATTAAGAAAAGAATTATTTTCTCTGTCATTACTCATTGATTATATTTAGGCATAAAAATAAAGGAAGGAATTAAAGCAATTATCTGGATAATTCATGTCTCGACTAAAAGGTTAGAGATTTCAAATAAAAGTATATTGTTTTTGCCTGAATTATTAAGGTAATAGCTTTAGTTTTCCACTTTATTATATAAGCATGGGCCTGTCTATTGATGAAAAATCCTTTGTAATTCTTTGAAACAATTCTTTAGGTTTTTATGACAAGTATATTTGGAGGGGTATATAAATGTTACGTACGTCTGAAATAAACAATCTAAAATTCTACAGAACATTTTGCAAAGCAGCTATTTAAATTACTAAGCCAAAAAAAATATGTTAAGAATAAGTATTAACTTTCTTTTCCCAAAAAGGTCCCTGAAACCATGATGGTTATATCTGGGGGTGAAAGGGGTGTGTGTGAAATACCTCTGTAAACTGATAGTCTAAAAACAGGAAAATTAGTATTGTGCCACGGCTATGAGCAGCTAATAAAGAGAACATGGTTAAAAGAGATTAAGGTTCAAATTAAGGTCAGAAAAGAGACTGATTGAGGAAAACTGCCATGTTCCGTTGCACGGCAGTTTAAGTGAGACAGTTTCCCCCTGAATCAGCCTTAGGTTGAAAAATTACACTGTTGGGGTTAATAAAGAGGCTGGGCATTTGTTTGGACCGAGACTTCAATTAAAATGTTATTTGGGGCAGCCAGAGCTAATGTCTTGCTTAGAGGTAAACTGAACCGCCTTTTAGGAGGATGGAAAAAAGAAGAAGAAGAAGAAGGAGAAGGAGAAGAATAAAGACCACCTAATCTGTCAAAGACCCTGAATAACTGGCAGAAAGAATTGTGTTTGCTGGACCTGTGCCCAACTCAGCAGTGAGCATTCTTAAAGGTCTTGTGACATCATCGGAGGCAGCTGAGGTTTTCTGAGTTTTTGATTGTTGCACTGGGTGAAGAATCTAGTGTTCAGCTGAGCCTTCTTGGAGACAAAGAAAAAAATCTGGTTGGTGTAATATGCCAAGTTTTGTTTGTTTTTGCTTTTATATTTATTTTTTTTAACCCCACAAAAGGGGTGGGACCAAGAATCCCAAGTCTTGGTATCATGACACTTCCCCAGAGACAAAAATTGATGAATACAAGTTAATTGAATTTCTCAGTCCATACCAATCTGCCCTCAGTTAGACAAAAACACCAAAGTTTGCTTTCATTTCACTTCTTTAGGGTAAGTGAAAATCCCCCTTGAATAAATTCCTTCTCCCCTACATTTGCTCCTATATTCCCCAGAGAGCCATCAGGCATGTTTACTCTAGCCAGCATTGGGCATATCTCGGTCAACAAAGCAGACACACTTCCCAGATTTTATGAGGATCATAGTCTGAGAGAGGGGAGAGCAGTCAATAAGTTAAAAAAAAACACCAAATAAATATATAGTTACAAATTGATAACATTGAAAGAAATAGTGTGGAGATGGAGATGGATTCCATTTCTTTCCCGTCTTTTTCTTAACCAATCCCATGAGCAGCAATAGGAAGACGTCATTATAAGTGCTCGGGGTGGTTGAGGATACTGGTTAATGGCAGATACAAAATATGTGATTTTATGTGGGGAGTTGAGTTTGGCGTCTGGTTATAGAGATACAACAGAGAGATTCACAGAGAGAGAAGTCGGGCCGTCCAAAAGATCACGGAGAAGAGCCAAAAGGAACTCAAGAATATGACCATCTACTGGCATGTCTTGTCCAAAGAATAGTACAAACAGAACAGTGGAGTGATTGCTGCAAAAGTGCAGAACCAGAAAAGGCCCCTGGGGTAGAAAAAGAGACTAAACTATCTCAGGGAGGAATTAAGGCCAGGTAACAGCACAACAGAGATGTGCTAGGGTCCAGAGGAGAGGAAAAGAACCTTTCCTGTCCCTTGTTCCCTGCATGCTGTTCGGTCTTTTAACTAAGTCTAGAGAATGAACTCCCTTTGGCTCGCTCTCCACTCAGATTGGCCCCAAAGTCCAGTTCTTATTCCAACTAAAGAAGATATTTGTGAGAGCATAAACTCCCCTCTCCCAATTCCACCAAAATTAAAACAAAATAACTTTGCTCATCAAAGATCCGCTTTATTCTTCAGTGTATTCTTTCAGAAGATAAGCTTGGTTGAAAGAAAAGTTGTAAGCAGGGACTTAAGACCAAGCTACACGGAGGCATAATACAAAATGGGAAAGATAACACTTCGAAAACAAAATGCCAATAATGAGATCATTGCAGAGGGAACAGGGAGCCAGCAAGCTGAAAAGCAACACAACGTCCACGAGTGCTACGTCTGTCCAAGTGGTGGCAAAATCTGCCAGGCCCAGATTGACTTCATTAGTCATTTAGAAGAGTGTAGATCATAGAAAAAAATTATCCTCCTCCTCACTGAGAAAGAGTTGATCATTGGTATAAATAGAAACAGATTAGAACACCAATTCTTCAAAGCATAAATATTTCACTCACTGACCAGATGTAATTTTGCCTTGAAGAAGAAACTATGCAATACCACCACTGGACAGGTGTGAACGTCACCAACTTTAAGTGACAATCAGGGTTGATAAGAATTCGTATTGGGTACAGAATTCACACACAAAATACATTTTCCCAGGTGCAGTCAGGGAACTTGGTGATAAAGCTCCACAAGTATATAACCAACCCAGTTAGCCTTATTCACTGCCCTTTTAGTCCTTCGGGTCTCCTTGGACCAATATGACTCTCATTCAGGAAATATTTGCCACACATGTTCTAGATTCTGCACACTGTGCTACGCTGAACCACCTTCCTTCTTAGCATCCTCAACTCATCTTCATTCCTCCCCGTGCCCTTACCCAGCTTAACTTTTTTCCAGAGTATTTAACACTACCTGACATCATATCATATTTGTTTCTTGTTCATTGCATCATCTACTAAAATACCAGCTACATGAAACAGGGACTTTGGCTGACTTACTGTGTGGTATCTCCAACATGTAGGCCACATTAAGGCCCAAAAGAATATTGTTGAATAAATAAAGCTTATGTCCAAATAATCTATTCATTTCCATTATGATAAGCATAATAAAACTACAGGTGTTATGGGCATGTATAATTGGAATTTCTAACCTTGGAAATGGGGGAGGCCTTTCCTGAGCAAATGACTTTTAAGCTGGACCCTGAATAATGAGGAAGAGTTCATCTGGAGAAGGGGTTGAGAGCCCCTCAAAGGAGAGGCAGCAACACTCTTACGGTGTCTGTGGTGTTGAAACAAAGAGGAAAAGGCCAGTGAAACGGAATCATGGTAAGAAAAGGGGCGAATTTTAACAGATAAGGCAGAAGCTGTGGACAGGAGCCAGATTATCCAAAATCTTGTAGGCCGCATTCAAAATATTGGACTTCCTTCTACGGGCAAGATAAAGAATTTTAAGCAGTGACATGATCACAATTTCCAATTCATGAATCTCTCTGATAAGCACAAAAGGAAGCATTTTTAATGTGAGCATTCTGCAATTGACTGGGCATAAGAAATGGGTGGAATATTTCAGCAGGTAGAAAAGGAAGAAGTATAAAAACTTAACCATATTTACTGAGCACCAACCACAGGCAGCACATTGTCATGGGCAACATGGGGAGGGTGGAACCAACAAAATCATGGGAGTCGTTGTCCCTGAAGGGAATGCAGCGGAGCTAGCTAGCAGTAGAAAGGCAATGTGCACCCAGGGAAAAATTAGAGGATACTGAGGAACACAGATGAACTTGTATCACTGTCTCTTTCCTGTCTGCTTAAAGGCCGTTATTGCTACATAAGGCCCTCCCTGGTGTGGCAGGACAAAGCTTTGCTGCCTCTGCCTCTGCCCGGCCTCCCCTGGTGCTCTGAAATCCAGCAGTCAGAGGCCACCTCAGGCTCCCCGAGCACAGGACAGATGTGTTGCCTTCATGCCTTTGCCGGAGCTGCCTGTCATTCTATCTGTTCACACTCATGGCTGGCCTCCTGCCTAGGACCTGGCACTAAAACATGACACGTGCTAGGTGCCTAATAAATATCTGTTGGATTAATGTTAGAGATTGAGCTAAAACGTCACCCTTAGTCTACCTTTCTAGTGCACATTTATTGAGTGCCTACTTTGTGCCAGGCACAGCGTTGAGGCCTGAACATGCATTCACATTTCATCTTTACAACAATCTCATAAGGCGGGTATTGTTACTATTCTCAATTTACAGACAAGCAAGCAAACTAAGGCTTGAAGAGTTATAATGATTTGCTTAAGATTTCTCTCACCATGCAACAGGGACATAAACTCACTTCTGTTCTTCTCCTAAGCCCATAGTGTGACTAATTATTGCTCATGCTCACCTATTCCTTGAAGGCTTCCTTGATACTCCAAACTACCATGAAAATAAGCCTCAGAACTCCTAAAGTATTTTGTGCCAATGTGTGTTCATAGCTATCCTATCTGATTTCTTCCCGACACCGTTAGGGCCACAGGTGGGCTAATTTATCTTGGTATCACCAATGTTGAGTACAGTGTTTGGCACATGGTAGGGGTGTAAATGAATATTTTTTGAAGAATAAGTGGATAAATGAATAAGCTCAAGACAATCTAATATAAACTCTAAAATGTGCCCTTTAAGAAAACTAATTAAGGAAACATATTACCCACAAATCCAATGGATAACAGATAAATAAGTGAATGATCATTCATGTCAACAAGAACGCTCCATGCCCTGTCCTTTTTCCCATCCCCACCCGCCACAGCATTCCTTTACATAGTGGCTTCCCTGGCAGATTGAAAATTGGTTTATTTTCAAAATTAAAAATGCCAATATTGTACCATTACATAAAGGGAGAAAAGGGAATCATGAAGACATTCGTATGACTATGCATGAGTCATGGGTCTACGCACCAGCCGTGAGGACTTGTAGCCAAGGAGCCAGCAGAACAGGCAATTGCTCACGGCCACCCGCTCCTCCCTCAGAAGCAGCCCAAAGACTAGACTTCACTTAAAAAGGCAGAGTGATGAGACAGATGCTTTTTTAAACTTGGAATGTATTTCTCAGGAATACTTAACACAGACGCACAAAGGGTGAAATATTCCAAACCAACCACTGTTTGGAAGTTGGAATCTCCCCGATGAGATTACTATACTGGAAACAACGTGTTTATTGGCTCCTAAAAGACATGTCACCTAACAAATCCTCGGAGGGGGTCTGAGAGAAATAACTCACCCATTGTGAAGTCAATGTTCAAACCAATATCCCTTGGGGAGAAAAATATTGCTCATTGATGGGGATTGATTTTTCTTTTCCTTAAGAAATTCCCAAGGGGTAAACAACATTTTTTTCCTACAATGAATGTAACTAAACAAGGCAATGTCAAGGTCTGCATTTTCCTATCCTCATTAGCATGATACTCAAAAATTGTTAGTATAATTATGAATGCCTTTTGACCCATAGAAAAACAGATACCAGTTCCATTTTTTAAAATCTCATTTTAATATCCAAGCAACAGGACTTCAAAGACAAATTGATGTATGTTCTGTGCTTTACTAAATAGCGCTATTATAAATGAGATACATTTTGGTGTTTTAAAACAATCAAAAATTAGTATATAAACTAAAAAAAAATCCTAGATTTTTCTTACCTCCAAATTTCATAATGACAAATTTTGAAAACTTTCTCACTGCTTTTCCCTTACCTTTCCCATAACTGCTTGTAAGCCTAAATAATTAAAAAGTTCATAGAAGCACTGAACCTTACATTTACTGATTGCCTTCACAAAAGCAAGAGGTTTTAATGGGCAAAGGCAAAAGAAAGCTGCATTTAATTTATTTTATATTTAGCATGTTAGTTCAGTCTGGTGAATATTTAGACTGACTTACATGGTTACAGTAGATTATATTATCCAATTTGGAGACTGTCTTCTTAGGTCACATGTGTGACCAAAAGAAAGCTTGCCTTCTACCCTTTTGAAACTCAAAAGTTGTATACGAAAGGACAGATGGATGATTTGGGGGAAAAAGAAATGTCACTCAATTAATGTTTGTTGAAAAGGGTGTCACAGATCATTGGCAGAATTTCCACTCATTGGCAACTCCCCGAAGCAGCCAAAGATTAATTGAGCACCCAGACTACTGGGTTCTCTGAGGAGAAGAGAACAATGGTGTGTTGGTGATTACAGAGGCTGAGAGGTCGAACCAACAGAAGTATAGTTGAATGAACCACCTTCTACATGCAGAAATAACACCGCAGCAGCCTAACATGTAATTTTTGTTGTTTTTTTTCTTGTGATGGAGATGGATTTATAACATGCCACACTCTTGGATCCTATTTCTCTCATGTCTAAAAGAACACATTTTTCAAGTGGCTTGAACATACAAAAGTAGGAGCGAAGTTCATTGGTTGGTATATGGGACTACAACTTGACTTTAGGAAAAATTGAAACCACACTGATTATGCACATTTTTCTCATCTATAGTATACATAACTAGATGCATACGGTAACATACTACATGCTATACGGAACAACAAAGCAAAACAAACACAAAAATTTAAATTAAAAAAATAAGAACAAAGGCTACCTTCCTAAAAATTTGCTTCTGTAAGAAGTAAAAAAAAAAAAAAAAAAAAAAACTTGATCCACCAGAAGTACCAAAGTCAAATGCTGATTAGTCTTTTAATTTCCTACTTATTTAAAATTCAAAAATAGTTTTTAAGTTTTGATAGGGCTGTTGTTTATCATTTTAAAAGCATTTCTGCTTTTATCACAAATTGGAGAAGAGCTAACATTGAGAAACAAGGAATGGCAATATTTATAGGCACTGGGAATAAACTACAAACTAAGATGGGCAGGGCAGGAGAGAGAAAACACAGTCCTCTAAGAATAATAATGTAGTAACAATCAGAGCACATCTGGAATTTGATTCAAACTGAACTGGAACCAGAATGGATCTCCAAGCTGTTCTGTGTACATATACATACACATTCACACAAATACACATTCACACAAATACACATACAGAGCTGAGATTTCCAAAAGCGAAATTTCTAGAACTTATCCTAAGGAGTTAACCCAAGAAAAGATTTCACTGGTAGGCACAGGCGTAACTTCATTCTTTCTGTGATGAGACATGAGTGGGGTCTGCGGGAGGCTGAATAGACAGGCCTTTCTATCAGAAGTTTCCGCCTAATCTTTCCCACCAAAGCAGGGTTCTGAAGGTGTCAGCAGGATTCGGCTGACTGGACCATTAACGGAGCTACGGTTAATTATTGACTGATTAGGGATTGACCTTATCTTTCCATCAGGAGCTGGCCCGAGACTTAACGGTAAGCAATTTCGAGCCAGGGTGAACCTACCCACATGCCTTTTTCTTCTTTTCCTTTGGGTCACTTTGGCTTGTCCTTCCTATAATTCACATTCAGGCCAGAATGGCCAGTCCTTAAAATACTTGGGCGTCCTCAAAAGTACTGGAAATGAGAGGAGGGTAGGCCCATTATGAGGAGCGTCCAGAGGCAGAGGCTTAGAGAAGTGTGCCTTTTGCAAAACTTTGTTTATTAGGTTTTCCAGTTAAGCCTCTGGGGAAAGAAAAGCAATGGCTTTTTTTCTCTAACAGTCGTGGCGATGTCTGTGGGTGAGAGTCATCTCCTTGCTCCCCAAGGCGGCCTGTCTGCTGATGGCCTCTTGGCAAAGCCGGGGAATCAGCACAGGCAGCTCAGGCCCAGCTGCCCCAGATAAGAGGTGGCCCGTGTTAATGCACAGGCTTCCTCTGCACCTCAGCAGGGCCTTCCTTTTCCAAACAGTCTCCCTTTAATGTTGGCGAATGTTGTTTTTCCATTGACTCAACATCTCGCCAGTAGGGAAAGTTGGAGTAAGCCAGTAGGGAAAGTTGGAGCGGGGGAGGGGGGAAAGTGGGAGACAGTGAAGCCAAAGCACAAGAGAGAGGGACAGTCAACAAGCGAGACACCTGCTTTGGAAAGCCAGTGGCCAAGCCTAAAATTCTCACTTCCTCTTGATTTAGATCAGCCTTTTGTTCCCTGCGTGTCTGCGACTTCAATGTGGGAATCGTCAAAGGCTCCTAACTTTTCTCTAGGAATTTAACTGTCTTAGCTAAAGGAAAGGAAAAAAGAAAAGAGTTATTACAATGTATTAGCGAAGGGAAAGGGATCAATTCTAGGAAAGAGAAGATGGGAAGAAAATAAGTGAGAAGAGAAAAATTGGAGAGGAAAACAGAAGAAGGGGAAACAGAAAAAGAAGCAGTACAGAAAGGAAAGGCAAAAAGAGAATAAAAGGGTAGAACAAAACATGAAAAGGAAAGGAAGAAGGGGAAAAAGAAAAGACTGCAGAAAAATGAAATCTGAAATGAGAGTTTTTCCCCAGAAGCTCATTTTCTGAAACCCCAGGACAGTCCCTGGGTTGAGGATGGAGAAGAGCAGCCCCCTCAGGGGCTTCTCTGGGCAACCCAAGGTCAAAGGGCATCTTCAAAACCAAATCTTGATTAGAGCCAGCTAAATGTTTTGACTTGAAGGAGACACTAAGGATTATAAAGCAAAATAGAGCAGCATGAGTAAGAAAGAAACAGGAAAAGAAAGAAAATTAAAAAAAAAAAAACTCATGGGGACACAAAGGGAATGATAGAAAACACTTCTGAATCAGCTAGTCATCTACTAACAAGCTGTAAAGATCTCCAATGACAAGTTGTCACATTAGTTTAGTGAAACTGAAGCAGTACTTATCCCCTTTCCTGTGCTTAATCTCTCCCTGCGTGCCACAAAAACATGCTACCACGTTTAATAGGATTAGTTTCCTTCGCATTCTCCCCCCACTCCTTTTATTTTTTACAATTCTATTTTCAGCAATACAGGGATCATTGAATTCATCGACTTCCTGTGGTGCACAGCAAAACCTGGCATGCAGGTTTTTTACCCTTTAAAGACTTTATTTGAATCTGAAAAATGTAATTTGACTAATTTTATACCTTCCCCCCCCCCATGAATGACTTTCCCCTCATGGAAATGTCCATAGCTTGAGGGGTGGGGCAGGGGTGTGGATGATAAAAGGGTCAAGAGAAACCCAGCTATGAAAAAGGACTGACAGAGTCCAGTCCCTGCAGAGGTTCTGTGCCCTGAGAGACACTGCTCTGGCCCTGACTGCAGGCAGACCTGGGTTCCAATTCCGGCCCTGCCACTTACTGGCTTTGTGTCCTTGAGCAAGTGGTGAAAACTTTCCCAGTCTCCAATCGCTCATTTGTACAGTGGGGATAATTCCTCTAATAATCAATACATTTTATTTCCTCACTTCTAAGATTCACTTTGTCTCATATCATATGTTGCTCAAACCCATGTCTTATAATCAATTGTGCATTTTAGGTCGTTGTGTTTTTCTTTTCTCCTAAAGGCCATCTTTAAAGGAATGGTGGGTCTTATAACGTATGGCGTTTTAGAGTCAAGAAACTTGAAGTGTGTGTGTAAAGCATAGGTCAGAATTCTGACATACAGGAAGTGCTCAGCAAACGTTAGCAGGACCTACCACTGCCCATTGTCACTATGCCTGCTGCCTCCAAGCTGTATTCTCACCAAAGGATCACTTTGGAATTGGAGAGGAGAAAGTGTCAACATTTTCATCCAGATTCTTCTAGACTGGAGTTCTTAATAGAGGTTTCAGAAACCCGCCTAAATCGAACACCCGTAACAACTGCCAGTGTTGGGTCAGAACCAGACTCGTTCAGCCCACTCTGCTCTCTCAACAGGGTCACCAACTGCCACGCTCAGCAGCGTCTTGCAAACAGTAATTATCTGGTGAATTGAATTATTCCTCAATGTTTTTTGAGTCCACTTTGGGTTCTACACTCTGGCTCTTCCCAGCACCCCCAGAAGATTAGCACTGGGGAGAGGAGGGGCTGAATTTGTCTGATGGTGGAGGAAAAAGGACCGGGCACAGTGGGACCTGGAGGAGTCAGGGGAGCAACACTAGGCCTCCGTGGCCAAGGAGGAAGATGCAGCTGGGAGCAGGAGGAAGCTGGCATGCGGGGCGCTGTGGAGGCGCCGCAGGGAGGAAGGACACGCCACCGCGCAGAGCCCAGGCCCCCAGCCGGCTGAGAGGTGGCCAGGACCAGCAGAACTGAGGAGGTCGGGCCAGCTCCTCCTCCCCCACCACCCGACGCCCCCCAGGAGAGAGTCCGGGATGTTGTCCCCGCGAGGAGGCGGCGGGTCCAAGCCCTTCCGCCAACCCAGGATTAGCGAGCTAGCGGCTTCAAAAATCTGGGCAAGAGGAAGCTGAGACGCGTCGCCCTTTCCCTTGCTGGAGCAGCTGCCAATCTAGTCTTTCACCTCGCCTTTTCTCCAGCCGGCCCCTCTGCCCCTCAAAGGACACTAACACACGCCACCCGCCCCGAGGGGGCCTCTTGCGGGAACACTGGCGCTCCTCACCCACCCCCAATCTCCTGCACCCCCAGTTACATGCTCCCACACCAGACCTCACCCCACCACTCTCTCCCAACTCCACTCCCTACCTCCTTAGCTGCATGCCACCCCTACCCTGCCGGTCACTTGGAAGACATACTCCTCCGCCCCGTCCCCACCTATACTCTCTCTCCTCCTCCGCCCAGCCCAGCGATCCCCCTCCATATTCTCCCCCTATTTACCCCCAAACCCACCCACACTGCTCCACTTGGCCTCTACCCCTGAATTCTACAAGTGTAGGGAAAAGCCTCCTTCCACCAGGAGAGTGCTTGGGGAGGAGAGGCCAGTTTGGCCCCAGATATGTTTCTCTCAGGTTGTCTTGGGGTGTCCTTTGTTTTAGTCCCCTAGGATCACAGATATCTCCCACCTGGGTTCAGAGAATAGCTAGCCAGCAGGAACGTTCCACACTTGCCCAAAGATACCCACAAGCATTCAGGGGACAAGCATCTAGGGGTGATGCTTCCCCTCTTCCTTAGGGAGTAGAGCAGCAGCACCTCCAACCCCTGGGGGGTCCATTCTCTAGGGGCTGGGCCCATAGACGCCCAAGCTGACAATCCCTTCCTTACTCCCCACCCCCGAATATATGATTACTTTATCTCAAGCCTCTGACAAAACATCTTTCTTGGGCTGTTTAATTAACCACTCACAGCCACCTCCAGTTCTAGAATTGTCAGCCCTCTTGATCTGTTGTCTGCTGCTGGTTCAGTCTGTTCCATTGCAGAGTCACAGCTACACATGGCACCTTCCTGCCTGTCTTCCTTTCCCTTCTCACAGCTGTCTTTAGCTGGGTTCTTCCTTAATTACCTTGGGCTGTGCTTGTAATTCGTTGGTTCTCAGGTAATTTTATGAAGGGTTATATTTTACTTGATATGGATTTGGAGGAGTTGTTCATTCAAACGTGAGAACATATCATGTATGATATACATTTGTTTTTCTTTTACCTAGGAATATTGACTTTTTTTCCTTCTTGTTCCCTCTTGAATAGAACTTTATGTCCCGTGTTTTCATGGGTCACCGAGGGACGGTTTCTACAGGAAGGTTTGGCGTGGATAAAAAGCAGGGAAGGAGAAAGGGCCAAAAAAGGGGAGGAGCAGACTTCAGACTGGTAAATGCCCCCTGCCAGTGAGCCCGATGGACAGTTCTAGGTCCAGGAGCACAGGGCCTAGCTTCCAAACGTGCACCAATTCTGATTTGTTTTTATGGCTTAAAAAGTGGGGGAGGGTAAGCATATAAAATGCCCAAGGTGGCAACTCCACATGAGCTAAAATGTGCATATGCATACACATGCCATGACAGTCCAGTTCGCTTCACCAAAACACTGGGGGTGAGGGGAGGTCTTGTATAAGAGCGCAAGGGTAAACAGCACACATTTGTGGCCAATATATACTTTCTAAGTATTGAGCACCAATCATGTGCTGAACAATTTCACTTATGTCTAAGTCTCTTGATAACTCTATGATTTGGATATTATACCCACTTTACGGACAAAAAGAACTGAGGCTCAGACAGATTAACACACCCAAGGCCACAGAGTCAGTAACCAACTGGCTGAGCAGTAGTTGGAGACACAGTGTGACCCCCAGATTTCCAGGCCCTCCCACTGATTGCCTAGCCGGGGTGAGCCAGAAATTTTTATCTTTTTAAAGCTCCTTTGGTGATTCTGATGATCAACCAGGTCTTTGGAAGCACTGCTCCCCATCAAACCATCCGGCTATTCCTGTCACCAGTCTTGCCTCTGAGCAGCCTACTCCACGTTGCATAAAACATTTAAAACATATTTAAATAGCAATTTCGAAAAACTATACAGCATATGGATTTTCCTTTTGATCTCAAAATGATGACAAACAGACACTTAGATACTTCGTAAAAGAAATATTACCAGAAAAATTATAGAAATCTGCCTTTCAACTTGGTCTTGCTCTAATTTAAACTTTCCAGAGTTACTCTCTACCCCAATAAATCCACACTGGGAGTTTTCTTCTCTTTTTCCTGTGTCCGGCCTACACCTATTTATTTCTAACCCGCTCCTCATCCTGAATAAAAGCCTTGTAAGGTAGACTGTGGATAACTTAAGTCCTATCACCAAAACCCCTGAAAATAGAGCATCTCCTCCTAATTCACACCATTGATGTGAAAGACCAAAGAGAGGGAAGCTGAGCCTAACGGCCAAATATCCTTAGATTAATTGACAAAAGAAAGGGGGTGGGCAGAAGGGGAGATCTCTATCCCTTCAAACGTCCCGCCCCTCCTGCGGTCCCAGGAGAGACCCCCCTCCCCCGCCCTCCGCCAG
Source organism: Lepilemur ruficaudatus (assembly GCA_963574885.1). Taxonomy (NCBI): domain Eukaryota; kingdom Metazoa; phylum Chordata; class Mammalia; order Primates; family Lepilemuridae; genus Lepilemur; species Lepilemur ruficaudatus. Next base: position 42,266 of record CAUYRT010047979.1, read on the forward strand.
GTCTACTGGCTGTCCGCTGCAGCAACAGGCGGGCGGCGGGGGAGGGGACATCACGGGGACATTGCGGGCCTGGCGGCAGCGGACATCCCCCGACCGCGTCCCACGTTTCCCGGCGCCGCGGTGTGCCGGGAGCAGGTGGCTGCCCTCTGCGCCCCGGCGTGCGCTGAGCGCAAGCTAGCGGAGCAGGGCTGCAGCCCCTGCGGGGGCCTGGAAAAGAGGCAAGGGCCGCGGGGCCGGGGCGAAGAAGGACAGGGCGAGCAGGCCGGGCGTCCTGGACCCCCACGGGCGGCGCTGGCAGGAGGGGCGCGCCCTCCGCCGAGCGCGGCGCCGCCGCCGCCGCAGCAGCATCTAGCACTCACTCTCTCCGGGGAGAGAGGCCGCGACACCTAACTTGGGGCAGAGGCGAGAAAGGGCGGGCAGGGCAGGGAGGGGGACACCCGGAGGAAGCCGAGGGCGAGGAAGCCCCGCTCCTGCCAAGTGCCCAAAGAGGAGACTCCCAGCCTTCCTGCCCAACCCGAAACTTTTCCAACACGCGCGGGCGTATTCCTCGCAGGTTTCGGCGGCTCCGAAACCGAATCGCAGCAAGGCAGAAGGCTCAGCAAACACACATGCTCCAGCACACGCGGAGGCACCAGGCACACTATGGGGAACCCGGGCTCTCGAGAGGTGGTTGAGGGCGGGAAGGCAGCAGGCGGCCACGCAGCCGAGAGGGACTACTCGCGAGCGGGAATGAGAGCTTGAAAACCTGCAACGGCTCGGGAGAGTAGCGGTGCCCAGAGGCTTTGCGTAACTTTGCCCACTGCGCCCCCGCGTGCAAAGGCGTCCCCTCACACTCACACTCACCCCACCCTACTCCCCTTGGGCTTCGGCCCAACACTGCCTTTGTACTTTAGTGACAGCGAAAGCTATGCTGATCTGACCCAAAGTGGTGGTGGTGGGGGGGGGGTGTAAATCGTGCAAATTCCACTTCTGAGCACCCCCCAGATACGGAGAGGGAGCACCGGTCCTCCCCAAAGGCGTCCTCTCCGTTTCTCTCTGCCTTTGGGTCTCCAGCTTCTTCCCTGCTGTGGATTGAAGCAGATAAAGTACAACCAGATCTAACTTCTTTTTTTTTCCCTGAAATTAATGCCTCTCCAAATCCTAGCCCTCAAAGCGCTGGGTGGGTGGGGGAAAGGCAAGTTAGTTCAAGGAGCAGCAGCACCCCTCGGAAGGTGCGCGCGCGGCCTGGCGGGCGCCTCGAGGGCTCTGCGCGGCCGGCCGGGTGGAGTGGCTGGATTATGTAAGTAGCAGCCCTCCATGTGCTCACCACCATCTGTTAATATCTTGATATTGGAAAGTTCGGTGCCTGAGGCAAAGCCAGGGTTGGCGGCAAAGAGCTCCCAGCCTACTCTTTTCTACTCCAGGGCAGGGAATGTACCTTCCTTTGATCGTTTTTGCCCACTTCCATAAGATCAAGTAGTAGTGTGCCCCGTCGGTCACTGACAACCCCCTCATCCCCGCGGGTGTGTGTTTGTGGGCGAAGAGTGATTTTCCTCGAGGTCACCTTATTGTAATAAGTCCTTTCGATGAATTTGTATTTTTATGACAATTCTGTGCGCTCCTCTAAGCAATGTAGGGGACTCTTATTTGGGGCGGGGCTTTATTATTTTAAAAATTGCTTTTTTCTGCCAGCACCCCTGGATCCAAATTCTTGTAAGGGTTATATTTCAACTTCTTTGGAGTGATTGGCTTCTGTTTACTTTGAAAGCTGTTGGTTAAACAAACATCACTCAGGAGGCTTCTAAGCAGTGGGGTTCCCAGGAGAGAAAACGCTGCAGCTGCTACTTGCTACTGATCTTGTGGCATTTCACTTCCCCCACATTCAGAACAAATCCAGGTTGAGCTTGGCGACACACTGGGCACAGGGGATGAGCGTGAGAGAGAGGCCATCAGTCAGTCTGCCTCTAAACAGCCTGCAGCAGGCCGGCCTGCACCCTGGGGTTGGTTTTTCTCTCTTTCCTTCTTCAGGGTGGTGATGCTGGTGGTAGTGGTAGTGGGTGAGTGGGGGCGTGGCGTGGGTAGGTGACCACGAAGGTTCTTGGATATCCTTCTCCAAAATCCACGCCCACGTTTGCCTCTGAACTGGATCTGGTTGAAATTCCCAGAATTGGTTTGTTTAGGATCTGATAATGGCTGTTTGTAAGGTTTTAAATTACTCGTATGCACAGTCTTCCCTCCTACCCCCACCTAACGGCTTGAAGGAAGAACAGGAGGGGGCAAATACACCAAGGAAATGTCAAGGCGAAGTGTATTTAACCCAGAACCAGACGCATGAGTGATAACAAAAGTTTGACTAAGAACACATAGATCACCCTTCAGATAAATAAGTAAATGCAACCTGCACGGATAGGGTTAGGAAACCGGTCAGAACTTGTGTTAACTTTTAAGTTATTGGGATTGTGCTGGCAATCGGGCAGAAGGAAGGTTTGCCTCGACCCCAGGCTTGGGCTCTCGTTTCAGAGATGGAGCCAATATCTAGGCGACTTGTCGTCTCCAGGCTGACTGATCGCTTCTCCCCTATCAGAAAACAAACCGGGAGTCGCCCGAGATAGGGGCTCAGGCCTCATTCCTTGCTCCAGGGCCGCCCGAGACCCGGGAGAGCGCCGCAGCTCTGGCAAGAGAGGTTGCCAAGAGCCTGGCCTGTGCGTCGCCGCGACAGTACAGGACAGGACAGGGCTCCACGTAGGCAGCTCACCGAGCTGTACTAGGAACCGAGCTCGCTCGCCTAGCGTCGCGGGCGCTCCTATTGCAACAAGCCGCTCCTGCACCCTAATGCGGGCGGCGAACAGCCGCGGCAAAGCGTCGCGAGCCGCGAGCCTCCGCCACTGAGGCTGGGGGTGGGGGAGGTTCCTTGTTTGCCAAGCGGGTTACCTCGACTTCGACTCGGGCCTGCCTTCCCCCAGCGTGATAAAGGACTTACTGGGGTTCGCAGGGAACTTTTCCCGCCGCCAGTTCCGGGCGTGGTGTGTGCAAAACGTGCATCCGAGCGCCAAGTGCAATTGACACAAACTTGTGGGCAAAAGTTCAAGCCGTTTCTCTCCTGAGTCTGAATCCTTTTCTCTGTCCCTGCCTCCTTTCTCCCCCGTTCTCCTCCTCCTCCTCCTCTGCTCTCCTCTCTTTTAAATGTCAAACTGAGCAGATGGTTTTAAGGTGTGGAGGGCATATATCCTTTTCTCCTAGCAGTGTATCTATGGGCTGGCGCTAACTTATATGTACTAAGCTACGATTCTTAAAGAAAAATACTAGGACGAAAAAGAAAAAAGAAAGTAGCTTTGATCCATTTTCAGACCCCAAATTTCCCCGCTCAATACACCCGCTTACCTCGAAGGGACCCAACCAATAGAAGCATTATTCCATCCTGTATCTAATGGGCATGTTGATAGATTATTTCTGTCCCCAGCCTAAATTGTCACATCCCGACTAGAACACTTGATACAATAGTCGATCGTTGGAGGTGTGAGTGTGCTCATCTGTGTTGTTTTCGTGATGGAGAGGGGGGAGTGTCTGGAGCCGGCGAAAGGGGGCGAAAAGAAAAGAAGGCTGGGGAATGCTCACGCAAAAGTCTCTTTTCTTATCGCCAACACCTAACCTGGCCGGCCTAATTTTTTTCTTCTTTCCAATGTTTGAATTCCATGCCAAAAGTTTCCTACAGGGTATAGACTCGGACATACTAACATCGCTATTCTTACTGAAAGAGAAGACTTAATATCCTCTTTACAGTTTGGTAAATTTGAGGCTGAAAGTGTAAATTTCCTAGAAAGGAGTGCCTGTGTGTGTGTGTGTGTGTGTGTGTGTGTGTGTGTGTGCGTGTGTGTGTCTCCCAGAAGATGGTGGTAGTGTTTGGCCAGTATACTTGTAACACATCTCATAAATACCCTGTTGTCACGACACAGCATGATTCAACCTTTGATCTGATTAAATTTGAGTGACACACGAAAAAATACTTGTCCTCGTCCCACCTAAAAAATGAGTGTTTAATCGACTATGTATGAACGTTTCTGCTTCGCAGCTCTTGCGAGTCCTAGCTTTTATAGGATCTTTAAGTCATAAACCCGTCTGCTTTATTAAAAGCCGTTTACTGTGCGGGGGAAAGGGACGTTCTAGCTGCGGCTGGAGGCTCGCTCTTTAGCATTTGTAACTTGCAAAGCCCAAGGAGCTCTCTAAGAGCCACATTATCTAAAGAAATCTTGCTGGTTATTTTTCATCCAAGAAATGTCAAACCAAAGTGAATTCTCTATGGCTTTACGTTGCAGCCTGAGATTTAAGCGTTTGAAATTTCTTCCCTAATAAACTTTAAAGTTTGTTACCCAGGAGTCAAAACTGTGTAAATCCTGTATTGAACCGCTTTCCTTGGCCATTCTGGGGTGAGTGAATTATTGAGGGGTAATCGCGAGATAACGTTTGTAACATATTTTTTAAAGGTTGATGTACCTGCAATCCAAATAATGTTGTTAGAGGTAACTAAGGGTAAATATTCTTCTTCCTAATAATTTCGACTGGAGATTGACTGGGACTCAGCCAATGTTGATCTTCTGATATCAGATGCAGCGGACCCAGTGTGAAACCTCTGGCACCTATTATTTTAATACCAAACCTACCTGCATTTTACCGTCCACCTCCCCTTTAAAAGGAAGCAAAGGTGACATGTATTCTTGATACTACTACCCAGGATCGTTTTAAAAGTGGAATGATCTGCAGATCCCTCACTCCCTCCTCCTGCACCGCCCCCACTCCTAAACCCCCCACTTTTTCTCTCATAATACTTTTCCGTGCCTTCCTCCACCCAAGTCCGAGGAGCGCTCACTCGCTCGGCCACTCGGCGAACTCGATCAGCTGTATCTGGGAAATGAAAAGAGGAAAAAAAAAAAAAAAAGAGGACCTGCGTCCCTGGAAGAGCGAGCGTGAGCCGTGCGCCGCTCGCGCCGTCTCCCGCTTTGCACAGGGCCCGCAGATGGCTCGCGCCGGCCCCGGCGCTGCGGTCCAGGCGCCCTGAAGCAGTGGCGGGGCTGGGGTGGGGGTGGGGGTGGGGGCCGGGGAAGGAGGCCAGGGAGGGGGAGAGCGGGGGCCCCTCTCCCCTCCTCTCTTCCCAGCCCCTCACCCCCACCCCTTTTATTTTTTTTTTTTCCTCCCAAGTTCTCTTGCCTTGCTATCCCCCCTTGAATCCGAAGGCGCCTCTCGATTGCGATTGGGTGCCGGGGCCGGGTACGTCAGTCAGACTGTGACGTGCAGTCTTCCTGTTTCCTTCAGCTGTGTCTTAAAGTAAATCTTGTTGTGGAGCGGAGCCCTCAGCTGAGGGAGCGCTCTGAAATAATACACCATTGCAGCCGGGGAAAGCAGAGCGGCGCGAAAGAGCTCTCGCCGGGTCCGCCCGCTCCCTCTCCGCCCCGCTCCGCTCCTCTGCTCCTCTTGCGTCTTCTGCGCTCCGCTCCTCTTCTGCGCTCCGCTCCTCTTTTCTTTTTCTCCTCTTCTCTCCTCGCCCCTTCTCTCCTCTCCTCTGCTGTGCCCTCCCCGCCCTCCCCTCTCTCCCCTCTCCCTCTCCCTCTCGCCCCGCTCGCTCGCTCTCGCACAGACTCACCGTCCCTTGTCCAATTATCACAGTCATCACCCGCAAGATATCGCCGTGTGTGCGCACGCGTGTTTTCTTTCCTCTCTCTGCCGGCAAAAAAAAAAAAAAAAAAGAGGAGAGGCTCGGTCCCCACCGCTCTCCGCACCGCGTAAGTACCTTCTCCCCCTCGCCAGTCCCTCCCCTTTTCCAGAATCACTTGCACTGGCTTGTTCTTGAATGAGAAGCAGGGAAAAGAGCCTCCCATTACTCATAGCCGTGTAAACATTTTTTTTTTCCAGGAGAAAAATGGTGTTATTTAAATGAATCCTAGTAAAATAGCCCTCTAAACAGTTTCTGAGCAGGAGCCTCAGTGGAACTCAGCGCTCAGCTCCTCCCAGGCAGTTCCTGAGAGTAAGTGATCCGCTTGGCTTTTATTTCTTTCTCTTTCCTGCTGGTGGCTGGGGGTGGTGTTGGCGACGGGGGGAAGGCTGATGTTGCTGGACTTGTCGCTGATCTTGTCACCTTTTGTGTACTGTTTCTGGGGTATGAGGAGGCGCTTGCTTCCTTTCCTTCTTTCTCTTGCCCTCTCTTCTCAGGAGAGAGGACCGCGAGGGGGACCGGGTCGCTTTTTGTTCCTCTAGATGCCCGCTTTCCGCCAAGCCTCGTCCTTCCCTTCTCCCCCGGGTTCAAACTCCCGGGCTAGTCTCCCTTCCTTTCTCTTTGTCTTGTTTATTATAGCTGCCTTTCTTCCCGGCTCTTCCAATTTGCTTGTCATTTGCATACCTTTCACTTCTCCTCTTTAACCCCGGCGGAGGGCTGGGAGTGGGGAGGAGAGGTTGGGGGGCGCTCTGTTACTTTCCGCTCAAAACGCTGTCGAAGCTGAAATGTTGAGATCGGGGTTGGCGCGGTGGAGCGATGGGTCCCGGGAAACGAGCACGGCACCCGTCTGCTGAGCTCGGGGACCCAGGGCTGGGTCAAGTGGAGTCCGGTAAGGCGCCACCAGGAGCCTCGGGGGCTAGCGTGGTACAGGGATCTGGGCCCAAGCGTCTAGAGGATCGGAGGGGCGCGCTCCGGGTGGGGGCAGGGGTGTTCCTGAGCAGCGGACACCCGAGGCGAGGAATCTCCCAGCCATCGCTGGCGGTGTTGGGCAGCTTCGGTTTGGTCTTGTCTGGGTGGTACCTACGGTTTTGCCCCAGTTCGAAGGACTGAGGAGGAAGGAGAGGAGAGGTGAGAGTAATTGTTACTGGGAAGGCTAGTGAGGAGGGCGGGAAGAGTGGGGAAGAGCTGCTATCATCCCTGAGCAGACCAGGAGGGGGACGCGGCGGGAGTAGGGGGCAGACACCACCCAAAGTCCAGTTTAGCAAGTTGTTGGTTCTTCTGGTGTGGCGGCCAGTGTCTCCTCCTGCTAAAACTACACGTTGGTGGAGAGAGTGATGGGGGTCGTAAAGGGGGAGCAGCTTTCCTCAGACTCCCAGGTCTCCGGCCCCTTCCCAGCTTCTTGGGAAGTTGAGAGCCTTCCAGGCAGACTGAGAGCAGAGCTAGGAGGAGGGGTCGGGCGATAGTTTTAAATAGCCCAAGGAGGCAGGTTGGAGTGTGAAACTGCTGTTCTTGGCAACCCAGAGCCCTACAGTGCCTGGGGGAAGGCTGGGAACTCACCTGCTTGTTTTTATTTTTCCAAGAAGGTCTGTGTTGTCTCCTTGAGCTTATAAAAACAGAGCAAGCACCGGGTGGCCTCCTCTCAAAGTCAAGGCTAGAAGAGTCTCTCCTCTTATTCTCTCTCCCTCTCTATCTCTGTCTCTCTTTTCCACCCATGCCCTCCCTTATAAAAAAAAAAAAAATCATTTCCTTTCCTAAACTAGGTAGGCAGAAGTCTATTAGAGTGCGCATGGGCAGGGCCTGACAGGTGTGTTGTGTCAAGAAAGACAGGTGCAAATTTCCTCTGTGTCTGCGTGTGTCTGTATAGTTCCAGACCACAATGCTTGCTCGAGGGTTGAAGAGGTTTATGAATTTATGGTTGTCCTGGTTAATAGGATTGTCTGAGCTAATGGGAATTGGGCTGTTGTTGTGTTTTGAGCCCTGCCATGTGAGTTCTTTGGGTGGGGGTGGGGGGCAAGTTGGTATGTGTTTGTTTATTTTTTCTTAAGGATGTTGGCAAGCTGCTCCTGAGGCTGTGTCCCAGGCTTCTGTCTACCAGTCAGCCAAAAGCACCCCCAGTTCAGGCAGCAGGTGGAGGGAGACTGATTTTCCCTTTGCTTCCCTCCAGTTTATGCCTGTCTCCCACGTCTGTGCTTGGCAAAGATAGGGAGGGAGAGAGAGAGAGAGAGAGAGAGAGAGAGAGAGAGAGAGAGAGAGAGAGCTGTCTTGTGTGTGTGTGTGTGTGTGTGTTGTTTTGGACAGCCACGGGTGATGTGTAACTGCCAAGAATACCAAAGTCAGTTTGAAAGTGTTACCATTGTTAAAGCTTATCTTTTCAGCATGCTTTCTCCTTGCTCAGAAAGAATAGGTATGTGCATAAACTCTTTCAAGTCATATGTTAAATACTTTCATACAGTAGAATGAGCCTGTCATTGTACTAGACATGTGCCAAACGTCCTAGATATGACTTTGATGGAGAAGGAAAATCTCAGGTATGTGAGAAGGTAACTGCTTTTCTATCTGATGCAAGATGAGGGCAGTCAGTTCTACGAAGACTTTCTTGCAAGAACTTCTGCGTATTTGCAAAACGAAATGGGCTGTGTGTGGTGAGGAAGGAAGAGTATTCCTGTTAACCTGTCTGTGGGCTACGACATGGACATGTTTATAGAATGGTAAAATAGAAGAAGTTAAGGACTGCGGCTGGATGTGTGAGGGAAGATGTTGGAATTCGATGTAAGCACTGTATCTGGCTTCTTAAAACTTGGCCTTTGAAAATTTTCTTTAAATGGACTACTTCTTTAAACTGACTTGCACGGGAATAGGTTAGCTGGCGAATGGTTTTTGTTGGTTGTTTTTGTTGTTTGGGTGGTTGTCATTTGTTTCCACAAAAATGAGATAGTATGTGTCATTTATTCTTTACACTTAATAGCAAAGTTTCCCCCAGTACTTTCCTTGGATGCTTTTGAAGTTCTTTAGTAACTAAAATGTCATCTATGGCTATGTTCATTTGCTTTACTTTTAATAGGGGTTATCTGTGCTTGGCACTTATTGATATTTTATGTGTCCATTATGCAGAATTCTATTTAGTTTAATCACCACCTTGTGGGGAAAAAAAAGTCATGCACGCATAACATACATCTTTGTTCTCACTTTATTCATTTCCTAGCATCGTCCTTCTATAGGCAGCACATGCAATCTTAAAGCCTGAGCTAGCTTATTCTCTAAGTTGTCAGACCTCCTCTTTATTTGGTTTAAAACTCAAATAGGCCTTTTAAAATGAATTTCTTATATCATTTCAGGGATTGTCTAAAATTTGCAATATTAATATAAGAATTTTTAGATTCACGATTAACAAAAGAAATTATAAAATGTTACTCATTATAATATGAAAATGGATTGTGCATGATGTATTATTATAAGATTTTAACTAAGTAGTTGTATAAATTGGAAAGGATATATATATATACATAAGGAATTTTTCAAACCTTATTGCCTAGTGCATTCTCAAAGGTCATTGAGAATATTTCAATTTTCTGCAAAAAGAGAAAAGTGTAAGTGTATTTTCTTAAGATGATTTCTTGATCTCTTTTATTTACCAGCTTGGTGAATTATTACTTTTTAAATAAGTAGAAATTAGTATTTTAGGCATGTCTCAGAAAATATTTTGTGTTCATTTTGCAGGTAAAAAATGTATGGAATTTTTCATAGGATGGAATAATCTTAAATGAACTCTTAAACAATTTGGGAACTCTATTGTGATAGGAAATTTTAAAACCTAACAAATAATTCAATCTTAGTTAATTGAAGTATTAACTTATGTCAAGTGAGTTCTTCAAAATAACATCAAAGGCTCTCTTAACCTGATAGTAAGCAAAAATATCTCTGAAAGAAAAGTTGATAATTAGCAGAAATGAACTCTTGGATACAGTGAGGTATATACCCTACTGATCTGGGGATTACCAAATCAAATCTGATTTTTCCTCCTTTGAAGCGCTGATTTCCAGATTGATTTGAAATATTCTTTGTTAATGATATTCCAATTGAAATCTCATAACAAGGTTGACCCAAGTAGATTAGAGGCCCATTCAAGGAAGATTTTTCTAAAATAAGTCAAATGTAGGCTTGAGCAACTTCTTCGAATAAAGATAGCCCAACAAAGATAGATTATCTAAATAATCCAAGCAGGAAACCATGCCAACCTTACACTCTCCCTGTCTCATAAAAGATTTGTCTGAACTATCTGTATAATTACCATAATGAAACACTTCTTTGTACAGAACCTCCAGATAGATGCAGTAAAAGTTGCATCCCCTTCCCCAAAATAACTTCTTTATTAAAATGGAGCACTTAACCACTTTCTACTGCATATTTAAGTATTACCTTGAAATTCTTTACTGAATATCCCTTTCTACTAACCTTAAGTCATCAGTTTCCTCAGGACTTTCCATGTTAAATAGAATGTCAGATAATTCAGATTTTAATGAAGAATCTTTTGGAGTAGTTAAAATCTGATTTGATTATACCTGGATGTTAGTCCATGTACTATCTTTTGCTAGGAGGAATTTGCTGTGTTAAGATATGCATTGTATAGGAATTATGAAAGCATTTGTGTAGTTTATATGCCAATTGGTGCAACAAAATATTTCATAGTAAAAAATTCTATATAGATTTTCACATTGATTAAAGAGGAGTTTACAGAAATAGAGTATGTGTATCTGATTAATAATACATTTGGGTTCAAATTCTACATCAGTATTTTTCTTTCTCCTTGTTGATAGTAATGTTGACCAAGGCTGATCAAAAGGCTTCATATTGCCTGATTAGACTCAAAATTAATGTTAAAATGAAAATACAATAATAAGAATCAATAATAATTGTAGCTGAAACATTATGGCTTAATGCCTATGTTGGGAAATAAGAGAGTTTTTAAAAATCCTAATGGACAAGACAATATTGATGATAAAGTCATTCCATAGCATCCTTTAAATTCTGAATCAAGAAATCATGTAAGCACTTGAAAAATGTTTTCAAGTGATTTAATCTACATTATGGTCATGCAGCAGTGCATTTTCTTATGTAGTAAATATATTCATATATATTTCTGCAGTATATATATATGTATATATATATCTTGTTTTTGAAACATGATGCTAATAAAGTACTATGTCAACTAGTTATTATTATTTAATCTTGCCTATAGTCTCCCAATATGTATTACCACTCTACCTTTATTTCTTAAATGTAGGTCTAAGCTATATGGAGAAATTTACTTATTTGTGCCTATTAATATAATGCCTTATTTTTCTGCATTCTATAATTTTTCTTATTTTTCCCACTTGTCCTCTTTGTTCTGTTTCAGCTAGACAGTTTACAAGATTTAAAAGTATTTAAATTATTTTAGCCCCAAACAGAAAACAAATCATTTAATCTAAAAATGTTGACTGACTGGAAGAGAATTGCAAAAATCAATTCAGTTCAGTGAATACAGACAGAGTTATAAGATATCTTGTTCTTAACAGACCCACAAGCATGTTTAATTAACACTTATTCTCCGCTGAAGATGAAAGTATCATTTCTTTCCACCTTAGGAAGAGCACAGCCCTCCTCTTGGCTCCAGCATGAGGCAGGGATGCAGCTGTTGATACCTAGGCTAGAGGAGAGGAAGTGCAGTTGACGCAGAGGTAAATGGCAGTTGGAAAAGGAAGGATGCCTGGGGATGACCTTGTACTCATCAACTACACCAGTGTGTCCTTTCTGAGCCTCTGTTTCAGAGGTGCTCTTCCCATAGCAAGCAAGGATGGCAGGAGGAAAGTCCTGTTGGGTGTTAAGGTTAACATGGGAAGCAAAAATACTGCAGAAAGTTTGCTCAACATTTTAATTGGAGATCTGTGGGCTTTGCAGGTGACATTAAAGAGAAAAGGATTTGCACACAAAAAGAAAAGAGGTAAAATTTTAAAATAATGGCAAATAACTCAATTTTTGGAAAGCTGATATACAAACAAAGTCTTCCTTGTAACCCTCCCTTATATGCAAGCATTTCTGTGATTGATAGAGCTTTGGAATGATTAATCCTTTTTCTTGTTCCTCTCAATCTCTCCTTGTTCTTTCTCATGCCTGACACCTAACCTGATTTATCAGATCTAGTGTATTAGTGTAGTATTCATCACTGCATTTTTGTATTCCTGAAACCAATTTTATTATCAGTGTGTGAGGGGGTCTCAATCATTCTGAATTCAATTTTGAACCCAACATTGAAGTTATTGACATCTCTGTCTCCATTCCAAGTTCAGGAAATTTTATCCTGAAACATACAAAAAGTATTTCAACCTCAAGCATACCAAAAAAAAAATTATATATATATATATGTATATATATATATATATAAAGAAGCATCATCTTGCTTTCATGATATGCTAAAGCTGGTTCTTTTAAAATGTTTTATCTTCATACAGAAACCAGGACCAAAGACTGCATGATGAAATCTTTGTCACTTAAAAAAAAATACATATTGTCGCCATCTAAGCATTGAGCATTTTCTTGATTTTTACAGGTTATTTCATGCTGAAATTATGCCTATTTGCATGGATAGTCATTCTTTAAAACTAGCCACAGATGCAGTCCTAGGGAGCACGTAGATGTTTTTACAGGTGAACCGAAAGAGATGGGAGCTGTTCCAAACACTCTGCACGCTGCCTTTGGCAATAGACCCTGTTATTGTGAAGATGTGCTCTGTTAAGCAAACGTGAAGTTTAATATTAGATAAACCCGGCATGAAAAAATTATTTCTATTTTCTTCGTAAAATGTTAATTGTAAACAGAAAGATGTGACATCTTATATGTGCACAAAATTGGGTGTTAGTATCACTTAGTTAATAAGTCACACAATATGTCAAATGTCTTTTATAAAATGCAAGGAAGGATATTCCCTTTTTGTATTGTGTTCCCAAGAAACAATGGAAGTTCATATACAAAGGAGGTATTTCCCTTTCTCACATGTTTGATTGATGTTATTTTCTTTCTTATTTATGTATCTTCTCTCAGTTTTTTGATTTTTTTCCTTTAATTTGGCATAGGAAATAAGATTCACAAATGGTGTATTTTAAAGAGTTTCTTTGGGCATTTGAAGTATTATTTTGGCAGATTTTAACAGAAGAAAACTAATCCTGGAGATATATTTATCCTTGCCTAGTTCAATAATTTATTGTTCCACATATTGATTTCTAAAATGTGATAACATCCTTCTTTTGCAGTGAAGCCAACTTTATAATAATTTAAGTCATCAGAAGGACATTGTGAAAATTTATAAATATTCTTATAGTTATATTAAGATATAGCAACAGATAACATCTTCATATATGATTTCACTAATAAAAAATGTATAACTATGCTAAATAAGCAGACTTGTAAAATGAGTATTTGTGCATCTATTTCAATGATAAATCGACTATTTACGTTTGAGAGATGCTGATTGGGGTGTTCTTCCCATTTTACATATGACAAAAATATTTTAAAATTCAGTAATAAAGGATGTGTGTTAAATATTTGCATTTATTTTAGAGTCTTTTTCCTTTAATAGCATTAAAACCACAATAATTTTAATGCAGAAATTGAATTTTTCATCCAAATTTCACACAGCCTCAAAATGTAACCTTATTTATTAAGTATAGACCACTTTCATCTTCTTTTACAATGTGAATCTCAATGCCCAAAATTTAATCAATTGGTTGTCAGAGGCTGTGTTCTTATAATCTACTGTTTCTTCTGAAGATAAACAGTATCATTTTAGGCATTTGTGAAAGAGAATCATATTACTGGTGCTTAAGCAGTTTTTGCTTTTTTTTTTTTTTAATCTTAATCCATCTTAAACCAGTGGAGCAGAAATATTTAAAAATGTTTCATTTCAAGCAGAGTGCATAATAAATTGCAATAATTGTAATGTGCCATAAATCCCAGAGCCTATGCATTTTGCATTTGATTCAGGATTGAGGTCAGGAAATTTGGAGAAATTTAAAGAAAATGATTCATCAGTCCTTTTGTTCTGTTGGCCAGGGTCCCGGGATTCTTGAGCTGTGCCCAGCTGACGAGCTTTTGAAGATGGCACAATAACCGTCCAGTGATGCCTGACCATGACAGCACAGCCCTCTTAAGCCGGCAAACCAAGAGGAGAAGAGTTGACATTGGAGTGAAAAGGACGGTAGGGACAGCATCTGCATTTTTTGCTAAGGCAAGAGCAACGTTTTTTAGTGCCATGAATCCCCAAGGTTCTGAGCAGGATGTTGAGTATTCAGTGGTGCAGCATGCAGATGGGGAAAAGTCAAATGTACTCCGCAAGCTGCTGAAGAGGGCGAACTCGTATGAAGATGCCATGATGCCTTTTCCAGGAGCAACCATAATTTCCCAGCTGTTGAAAAATAACATGAACAAAAATGGTGGCACGGAGCCCAGTTTCCAAGCCAGCGGTCTCTCTAGTACAGGCTCCGAAGTACATCAGGAGGATATATGCAGCAACTCTTCAAGAGACAGCCCCCCAGAGTGTCTTTCCCCTTTTGGCAGGCCTACTATGAGCCAGTTTGATATGGATCGCTTATGTGATGAGCACCTGAGAGCAAAGCGCGCCCGGGTTGAGAATATAATTCGGGGGATGAGCCATTCCCCCAGTGTGGCATTAAGGGGCAATGAAAATGAAAGAGAGATGGCCCCGCAGTCTGTGAGTCCCCGAGAAAGTTACAGAGAAAACAAACGCAAGCAAAAGCTGCCCCAGCAGCAGCAACAGAGTTTCCAGCAGCTGGTTTCAGCCCGCAAAGAACAGAAGCGAGAGGAGCGCCGACAGCTGAAACAGCAGCTGGAGGACATGCAGAAACAGCTGCGCCAGCTGCAGGAAAAGTTCTACCAAATCTATGACAGCACTGACTCGGAAAATGATGAAGATGGTAACCTGTCTGAAGACAGCATGCGCTCGGAGATCCTGGATGCCAGGGCCCAGGACTCCGTGGGGAGGTCAGACAACGAGATGTGCGAGCTCGACCCAGGACAGTTCATCGACCGAGCGCGCGCCCTGATCAGAGAGCAGGAGATGGCTGAGAACAAGCCGAAGCGAGAAGGCAGCAACAAAGAAAGAGATCACGGGCCAAACTCCTTGCAACCGGAAGGCAAACACTTGGCCGAGACCTTGAAACAGGAACTGAACACTGCCATGTCACAAGTTGTGGACACTGTGGTCAAAGTCTTTTCGGCCAAACCCTCCCGCCAGGTTCCTCAGGTCTTCCCACCTCTCCAGATCCCCCAGGCCAGATTTGCAGTCAATGGGGAAAACCACAATTTCCACACCGCCAACCAGCGCCTGCAGTGCTTTGGCGACGTCATCATTCCGAACCCCCTGGACACCTTCGGCAACGTGCAGATGCCCAGTTCCACAGACCAGACGGAAGCACTGCCCTTGGTTGTCCGCAAAAACTCCTCTGACCAGTCTGCCTCGGGCCCCGCCGCCGGCAGCCACCACCAGCCCCTGCACCAGTCGCCTCTCTCTGCCACCGCAGGCTTCACTACGTCCACCTTCCGCCACCCCTTCCCCCTTCCCCTGATGGCCTACCCATTTCAGAGTCCATTAGGTGCTCCCTCCGGCTCCTTCTCTGGAAAGGACAGAGCCTCTCCTGAATCCTTAGACTTAACTAGGGATACGACGAGTCTGAGGACCAAGATGTCATCTCACCACCTGAGCCACCACCCTTGTTCACCAGCACACCCACCCAGCACCGCCGAAGGGCTCTCCTTGTCGCTCATAAAGTCCGAGTGCGGCGATCTTCAAGACATGTCCGAAATCTCACCTTATTCGGGAAGTGCAATATCCTTTAATTTTGCCCTCAAGGACGAAACAAAACAAAAAACAAAAAAGATTTCCCAAAAGGTTAGGTTTACACAATATCTAGAATAATGTAGATTAGTATGTTCTTAAGAGTTCAATCTTTCCTATTATTGGATGGGGTAGACTTTTATCAGCATGCCTATGGCATTCCTGATTGCAGAAAAAGCTTAAAACTAAACCAACGTCTTTGCAACTTTCACAAGTTGTTCATTGCCTCAAGGGGCCTGGTATTTAATATGTGCTTTTTCAGCAGTGGTGGTTTTTTGTTTTTTGTTTTTTGGGGTTTTTTGCTCTTCTTCCTGTATTATCTTCTTCTTCTTCTCTCTCTCTGTCTCTTTAAAGAGTAGATTCAGAGATGGAAAAAAAATCTCATTGTAAATATTGATTGAATTCTCTCTGATGTTTTTTAAAGATGGTAAATTTTATAAGGGAATAAAGAGAAAAGTCAGTTTTCAGATCCCTAAGATCCCATAACAAGGATTCTTACTTTAAACCATCTGCAAGGCTCCTGGTCCATTTAAAGAAGGCTGGATGAAAATCTTATGAAGAGCACTTTATTTACGGGAGGCTGAGGTGGCAGAAAAATGAATGTGTATAGGAAGTTAGATTCTCTCTTTAATCTTTAAGTGAGACTTTTTTTTTAAGGAAATATATAGGTACTGATTTATTCAGACAGCATCAGTCTCTCTCTGGTTCACCCAAGGTCTGTTCTTTGGGTCTGGTGCAGCTGCCTCTATGCATGATTAACCTCTGTTCAGCCATACACAGAAATCTTTTGTCCTAACATATACAAAGCAAATTATTTTGGAAAGCGAGAGAGCACAATTAAACATAAAACTCAGCTGTATTCGACTCAAAAATGGCTATCTTTTTATGACTCTTTTAAATTCTGAAACTGACTTTTATGTAGAGATGCTGGTTATATTTTTTATTAGACCTATTCTGAACTCCAGCTATTTTTAACTGATGATTTTTTTTTCTCTGTATATGGTCTTTTCAGTAAATTTTTAAAAATCTTGTAGTCGTTGGTCTTTTGGGGTAGTAGAATAGTAGCATTTGAGGGCAGGTGGAGGCATGTTTCTTGTATAATAAATTACCAGATGGATATAAAATTTAGCAATTAAGTTGGCTGTTACTAAATTGAGGATTTTGAGCAATTGTCTTGATGACTAGAGATTGACATTTTCGTATCTAAGCCCACTCCAGAGGCTGCCACGTAAGCGTGAAAGTCCCAGCTATGGTGGAAATGTGTTTTCCCAGTTAGTGGAGGTTGTACTTCCAGCCAGCTCTCTGGATAGTAGCAAAGATTTCTGATGAGGTGAACTGGAGCCACAAGCATGAAGTCTAACTTGGGCAATTAAACATGGAGCCTCTTTCCATAGTGAGGAAGAAGAGAAGGAGGTTGTAAGAGAAAGGGAAGAGAAAGATGTTGGAGATTTAGATATGTAAACAGAAATTGAGACTTGGCTTGGTGGTTGATTTAACTTCTACCTTTCAAAGATCTAAAATACAATCCACCAGTCATGAATCAAAGCTGCACCCAGCACTATGCCTCACACATTATAAGCAAGTAATAAATACTGGTCAAAAGGACTGGAGTATAGGTGTTGGTGATGAGAAAGGCAAATTAAGAAGACACAATGACCTGAATGGTTTTTTTACCCTTTTAGCAAAAGCATGTTTAGAGGTTCATGTCAGGCTAATGTCTAGAGATAAGAACCGTTGTACCTCGGAAATGCCTTAACTTCTTTTTGAAACAAGTAGTGATGGTGGGTTGTTTCTCTCTCTCTCTCTCTCTCTCTCTTCCTCTTCCCAAACACACACACACTCCCCCACACACACACACAAAGTGAAGCAACATGCAAGCCCATTTTGGTGAACATTTGAAGACGGATTTCAAAGTCCTTTAAGTCCATACTAAACTCTTCAGCTCAAGATGCCAGTTTATGGTTTTTTAAATTAGATTTTTCATTATAAACCAATTAATTATAATTATGGCTATACTTTTTTTTTTTAAAAGTAAGTTTGGTCTTCTAGGAAAAAAGTCTTTTAGATTGCTTTAGGTGTTGGCTATGTTGATTGTCTCACCCTCTCTAAATCCCCTGAGGAATTTTGAGGATTTGAATTGAAAGAAGTTTCTTTTATTTCTATATGTATCAAAGGCTTTAAAGAAAACATAGTTGCTTCTTCTTCTTCAGAGGAATAACTTCTCCTGTCTCCTATCAACCAAGACAAGATTCTGTAGAATGGTGACAGTTGAAAAACACCAAGTTCATATGAAATATTAGTTGCTTACACTTGGAGTTATTTCTTTCATATAGCTAAATAATTTTGGCCACTTGTAATTAATCGTTACATTTTCCACCTTTTGGCCTTCTGTGCTCTGGTTCTACCTCTGTCCCCTCTAACACATTGCACTTTTAACCATTTATCTCATTGATATATTATTTCTGGGGAAAAGAAGATAGGCAAACAACTTTTTCTGCAGTTCATACAGTGAGGATCTGAGTGTTTGTGAGGAGGTTGGGTCTACTTTTCTCCTGTCCCTATCTCTGTATGGCAATCAGTTCTTCTCTTGATTCACCTGATGGTGTACAGGCAGTATTCTCAAGCTTTTTCCTGGAAGAAATCTCTGGGAATCACAGTGAGTGATTACTTTAGTTTTAGGGCTACAGAACCATATGCACAGTTATTGCTTGAAAAGATCAATAAAAATGAGTAGAAATGGGATGATATGACGCCACTGTGATTGCCATTATTATGTTTTTTATTTTTAGTTCATGGCTTTCCAAATTGTTACAAATAATTTAATTCTTAAAGAATAATCCTTTCCTCCTCCAAAGGGTATCATCTGTAGTTTTGAACAAAGTAGCCAAGATAAAAACCGAACTATTAACGACACCAGCTTATCAGATAAATCCATTCTAAGTTCAGCACATTAAACACATATGCTCTATAGGATAGAACACACTACTGCCTTATCCCTTCTAGTGGAAAGGAAATAGCGAATGTCTGCATGTCAAACTGAATGTCAGTGCACCTGCTCCAAGGGCTCACTCATGTCTTGGATATAAAAAATGTGTCCAGTATCTTTGCAAATGAATCTATTTAATCAAATATTAAGTTTTATTCAAATTCCCAAAGAAACAGCCAGCCAATTGCTTTTCTTCGTGATGTTCCTCTTTGCATCTCAAGAAAAATAGCCTTGTTTAGGCCTCAAATATTTGCATGTACCCAATTAAAGCACAGCAGTAGTATTATAAGCTGTTAAGATGTGCAGGTGAAGAAATTGAGCCTGTTCTTTGTGACAGCCTGCTCTCCCTTCTCCACTTGTACGGAAATGTCTAAAAGACTTGAAGTTTAGAAAGGAAAATTGTTTAGTAATTTGAAATTAAAATACAACCGGAATACATGGATTAAAAATGCATTTCTAAAATGTAAAACAATCCACAGAAGTTGATCTTTTAGAATTCTTGTGGGGTTATGGCAATTATATTAGCTATACTGAAACGTATAAAGACTGGAAGATTCTGGGCTCCTAACTCCCTCCCACCCCAGAAAAGATTATAAAATAAGGAAATTAAAAAAAAAAAAAAAAGATTTCCGTACACTACGTGTCCCTCTGGTTATGTTGAACTTCTTAGTGAGGTAACAAGTTACTCTGTCACTATCATTATGTGTATGAGTTTAGATCTTTTCTCCCCATTGTAAGTTTCTGGGGGAAACCTCTTTGAAATACAGCAGATCAGAGAATAAGAAACTAAAACTCTTTAGGTTTCAAGTGTCTTAGAAAAAGTAAGCAGTCTCTCCATTTGCGTGGAACTGCAGCGTGCAAAATCTCTAGCCACAACCCAGAGTTCAGTTAGAAGAAAAGAATTTTCTTCCCCCGGCTTCGCCACCTATTATTCTGCCATTTGCCTCTTTGCTGCCTCCGCGGCTCCTCCCACGGCCGCTGTTTAGGTAAGGTTATATCGCGCTTGGTAAACAGACAACACTTAGATTCTCAGGTTGTTTGAACACTGCTTTAGGTTCAGCTGCAGTACCCCATTTCTCTGATCTTTTATATTCCCGAGCAGATGTCTTTCATTAATTTATGGATTTATCATCTTTTCTTTTTTTTTTCTTTTTTCCTTTTCCTTTTTTTTTTTTTTTACACCTGGCAGCTGTCTCAAGTTTCAGCAGTTATTGTCTATTTTGCATTATACATAGAATTGAATGTCATCTGTCTTCACAAAGCTATGGCTAAGAGAATTGAGGCAAAGCCACATGGACTGCCGGGACAGATCTTGTTTGCGTTCCATCCCCCCTCCCCCCACCCCCCCTTTACCTCCTTAATATTTATTTGTGCCCATTTTCTTTCCTGGCCTTGAATGGAGCTTAGCTCGTGTTCAGTACAGCTGTATGTTTACTGAATCTATTCCATCATGAGTCATTGTGCGTGTGTAAGTATCCTGGAAACAGCTAGTGCTTTCTTGGAAGAACAGTTGCTTTTCAGCACAAGCACTTAAAAGGGAAATTAACCAATTGGTCAGTTCAGATTTATTTTGAGGAGGAAAAAAGGATTACCTAACTGTTGGCTTTTAAATATTTCATTAGGTATTTTTAATAGTTTATTAGAAACATATATTTTATGGGAATTCTATCTTAATTACACAATGGGCAGGAGATAAAGATTAATTCTGTGTTCCATTTCAACTGATCAATTCCAAGTATTACCAACAGGAAACGTTTTAAAGCAAAAACGGACTCGAGAAACATGAATTAGAATAATTTTTCATTAAATAAAAAGCCTCTACATCCTGATTAAAATAAAATGGGTAGTTTACTTTTTTAAAAATAAGAAGCACTAAAATATCTTAACATGATTTAGACGTATTGAAGGCTTCAGGAAGTTTTGGTAGCTCTAGGCTTATCTGAAAAATACAGCAAAACAATTTGTATTTTGTATGAGACCAAATATTAACAGATTTGGGGCTTATAATGAAACGGGCGAAGTTGTTTTATTAATGTTGCCGTCTGAAAGAAAAGATTAGAACTCAGATCTGAGAATGTTTGTCGAAGTTCGGACTTGCCTAAAACTCTTATCACAAGGCAATAGGAGACAGCTTGCAACTATTATTTCACTTATCCATTTGGACAGATGGTCCTGAAGTGTGCCGGCTCCTTTAGGCTTCTCTGTCATCTAATGGAGGTTACTGGAGGGCCTTTCAGCTCTTTCCTTGGCACAAGAAGTATGTCAGTCATAAATTATCGTCTTTGTAATCATTAAGGATCTCAAACAAAAACACAAGTTCAGTTAAGCTGCTTTGGCTTACAGATAGAAAATCAAAATGTCTTTCTTTAGTGTTTATTTTCAGTAAAAAAAAAAAAAGAAAAAAAACCCACAATTCTTAACTTTTCTATTTACAAACCAAGGTGATCTTTTTAAAATTGAATGGATATTAAAAGGGTATGTTCATTGAACAAATTGTCAGCAGAATATTTGGTTAAATACCCCCGTTATAAGGAGTCAAGAGCTTATCAATATTAATTTGATTATGCTTCTCTGTAACTTTCTGGTTTCCTTCCATCCTTAAGATTAGTCATGCTGTACTCGATGAAGGTCGTTTGGAAACCTTTACCTTTTTTAAATGTCGGTGTTTATTTTACCTTTCTTGGTCAGGTGTGAAATTTTTGCTGGGTAGTTAGGGGTTGTATGTGTGTGCCTGCGTGTGTTTGTGCACAGGTGCACATTTTCTTTTCTTTTTTTTTTTTGTCCCCCTTATTTTTCCCAGACTCTTTTTTAAGAGAAAATCCTTAGAGAAGCTTCTAGGAAGGACCCTTAATTGACCTTGTGGGGGACCACATTGATTTTCTCCACGTGCATCTTCATTTCTGATAAATTATAAAGCCATTAATTTGCTGAGGAAATGGCAGGGCCAGGCTGCGGCACAGATGTGACCAGAGCCATCCCAGCTCCGAGTCTGCTGAGGAGTGCCAAGAATCTGGGGGAGAATCAGGAAGCTTGGATTGTTATGGTTAGCTTCACGTTCTCTTGGGAACTGTTTTAGTTGCTGCTGTTTACAGATCTAAAAGGTAATGATGTTTCCAGATAAATAGGCCTTCTTATTTGGGGTAAGTGGCCATTTATTGATCTGCTAACCCACATTTATTGATCTGTTAGCCCCAACTACTGTGTCACTCTCAAAGGAGTTAACTATAAATCCAGGACAGGCAAATCGTATTTGGTTTTGGACCGTTGCTTTAACAAAAGCGACAGCGCCCCCCCCCCACCCGCCGCCCCGTTCTCTCTGTGCCAAAACTACCCCTCCCAAGTTTTAGCTATTATTTAAAAGGAAACAATTAAAAGGATATAATACGATAAGAAGAAAGTGAGTCAAGATGCTCCATTAGATTAGCACTAAAAGGTAAACCGTGAAACTTGCATAACACTGTTAAAATAATGCATTTTATATTTTCATGTACATTAGTATAATAATTTGATGTAAACTGCAGAGTGTAGAGAGAAGAATAAACAGAACTGTAATTGCAAAGAAGAAAAATAAAACTCTTATGACAGGAGTTGCGCAGTACATGTTGGGTGCATTTGTCTCCTTAGCAACAAGTGAACGTATACATAGCCTACTGACCTAAAACAAAGGGAGTGTTTTGCCATCCTCACCATGAAGTAGCCGACTCCATTGTGCATCCTCACCATCACATTTGGCAATTTCTGACACGCAGTGGTCGCTTGGAGCAAACAGCAGCAAGTTAGCAATGGGTTCCATAGTCAGTGCCCTGTGTCTTCTCGTATTCCCACTACTGCTTGGTGGGCCTCTAGACCCTCTGGAGGTGGGGCAGAATGGGGGAGGTGGTAGTTCTTGTGCTTACAGGATTTTTTTTCCTTAACCAATTGCATCCTACATGCAGGAAGGATTGTCACCCAATCATTTGAAAAAAGCAAAGCTCATGTTTTTTTATACCCGTTATCCCAGCTCCAATATGTTGAAGACCTACTTCTCCGACGTCAAGGTAGGGCCATTTTTTATTATTAATTTCTTCATTTTCTATGCACGTGGTAGTGATTTGAACTCCCAGAAGTTAATGGAGATGAATGTGGAATCCGTTTATTCATACACCTGTGTTGTAATTGATTTAATGCACTTGTCTTTTTGTCTGAAGGTGTGTTAAGCAAAGATGCCACTTGTATATTAAGACTGAAGGACTGGTATTAATAAGTCACATGGGTTTCTAATATCGTCTGGAAAACTTAGCCTCTGTCTTTATATGTTTGAGTAGCTTCTTGAAAAAATTGTTAGCTTGTAATGGATGGATGTGCTTTAGAGAAATTTTTTTTTCTCTCCCTTCAGCAACAGTAAACTGTTTCTGTTTTTGTTTCTGTTGGTTTCCCCATATTTGTGCTTATGAAAGCAAACTCTAGCACCTCTTTTTCCCCCTGCCGAAAAGGAGCGTACATTGAAATTCTCTATGCAGTAGCTGCTTAAAAACAAAAGTGATGATTGTCTCTTATTTACAACTTAATTTGTTGTTGATGTGGAGTACACTGAGCATAAGGAGAATGAATAAAGTGACAGATTCAGGACACATTATTCAAATGAGGATATGAAAGCTGTCGGCCTACAGCTGCAGCCTCCTTCATTCTAGAGAATATGGGGACCTCCTGGTTCTCTGTGTATGTGTGTGTGTGTGTGCATGTCTGTGTCTGTGTGTGGGTTTTAAGTAATTGTTTGCATCAACTTGATGTTGTGTTAATCATCTGTAACTTTTTAAAACATAGATTGGGTTTTGATGATGATAATGACACACATGGTATCATTATCCAAGGAACTTGATAAACACTACATTAGCCGAGATTAGTGTATTAGAGTTGGGTGTTTTCCCCCCACCCCTCCCCTGCCCACCCCCATATGTACAAGTTCTTATTTCTGCCACTGAGAACTCACAGGCTGCCAAAACATGCTTGCTCTTCCACCGCTCCCTGCACGCAGCTTGTTTTGTGCTCCGTGTCCAAGTGGCTTCAGTGGCCCCATTTTGCAGGCCAACTCATTTCGGTTTCCTTCACTGATGTTTTATTTGGCCTTATAAGAAAAGTTCTGTTTTCCCTCCTGTTTGCTTTTGAATTGTGTATCAACTTCAGCCTTTTCTCTTCCTCCATCCCTGGCTGTGCTCCTTAAGTGGAAGGCATGTTTTCTCCGCATTCAGTGCCAGCAAACTGGGCAAGATGGGGAGGCAGAGAAAGTCAGGAACTTGAATGGCTGGTTAAGAATCATTAAGCACAAAAAAGGCTGAGTGACACAGTAGGCCAAGAAAAGGCTTTGGGCTTTGTGGGGGGACAATCTCGAATAGGCAGATTGAAGGGAATTTGTCAACTGGTTGAGGAGTGGCCAGCTTCTAGGCCTGATAGAACCTGGCAAAGTTTTGTCTTCCAGGGAATCTTCCCAACACTTTAGTTCTAAGAGGGGCACATGGAGGAAAGAGAGAAAAAAGTTATTGTGCACACATGCGTGTGTGTCTGTGTGTGTGTGTGTAGAGGTCCATGCTACCCGCTTCGTGCCTTTTAGGGCAATGATCTGCAGCGTTGTGATATAATAATGACAATACCCTGTATTATTTATGTAGCACCTTTCATCTAAAAGGAGGCCAAAGAGCTTTACAAAATGCATGGTTACTGATCACTAACCCACCACTGAAACACAGCCAACTGGGTGGTGGAGAGCAGCAGCCATTCTGAGGCAGCCATACTACCCAGATGTCAATATTAGACACATTCATGTTTTGTGCATGTGCCTGCACACGTGTGTGGGGGGGGAGAGGAAAATAGGGTAGGTTATCGATCTGCGGCTTTATAAATACTGTGCAATAGAAACCAATGAGAAACCATTGCCCTTTCTCTAGAATGCATCTAAAACTTCAGCTTTGCAAATAACTACTGACTCTGTATGAATGACAACTAAATACCTGGGTGAATATTTTATTTTAAAAAGCACTAATATTCAGATGATAAATTCTATCCATACCGTATCCATACTGGGAGAGAAGACTGTTAAAGTATACGTGAGTCAGGTTAAATACCAATTATCCACTCTAATGGAGGGGAAACAGTAGAACATATAATGCAAAGCGGAAAATTACCAAAAGTTATTTCTCTTTTATTTTAAGAATAAATTATACATTTTTAACTTTCCTAATTATGTTTTTTTTTTTTTTTGGCTAGTAATAAATGAATTTGTATTCCCTGAGCTTACGCTGATGATAGTAGAGAGTCATGCATTGGCAGGGAGAAGCAGTCCAGGCAAGGTAGTCCAGAAACTTTATAGAATGCAATGGTAGAACATTCCAGAATTTCTTTAATATCAAGGATAATTCCAAGTTTAAATGTTAACAATGTATACACTCACACACACATATGCATGTGTACTATATACGTGTGTGTGTGTATATATATATACACACACATACATATATCTACATCTAGACATCAATATATAGATATATAAATGTGGATAATTATTTGCAAGGCTAAAAGAGCTAGGATATTTCTCTACATATGAATATATAATCCAAAATTTTATTTTGGCCAGGATTCAAGACATCACTACAGAAATTAGGGAAGGGACCTTAGGATTTTATCAGAAATGAAACCCTGCATCCTTT